>VYXD01016806.1:900299-937998 GCA_013397195.1 Hylia prasina
CAAACAATTTCATAAAAGCATCGATTTATAACAAAAATTATAAAAAGTACACATAACTTGGGCCCAAAACCTATCCAGCTCCCAGTTTGGTGAGACATCCTGCTCTCCAGTCCCATTCCCAGTGTTACCAGAAGCCATCTGACACCTGGAATCTGTTTGGATCCCCTGGCTCACATTTTGCAATCTTCTTTGTGTTGTTTCTCCCATTTATCCAAAGTGTAAGTAATCACAAGGAAAAAAATGAAATAATATATCTCAACTGTTTGATTTGTTGCCCTCTGAAAATAAGCAATCTTCATTGTCTCAGGGCTCATTAGCTGACTTTAAAACTGACAGAAAAGTAAACTATTTTATTCAAACACATTGCTATGTTTTGTAGATTTTTCTTTTCTGACTCAGTTATTCCTCACTAATTATGAGTGCAATCTAATAAACTCATCCTCCTTCCAGAAAAAAAGAAGTATTGAGTATTGCCATGGATGATTCTTTCTTCCATTTGAAAAGGATTATCTTTGAACACTCTTTCCAGTTTCTATTCTGGCAAGCTATCATTTTTTTATTTTCCACGTAGTTAACTAATCTTGTTGTGTGTGCTTCAGTGATATCAGAATTTCTCTAATTTCCTAAGGAGTTTCACTTCATTTTGTTTCAGTCCTCACCCTTTTTTTTTTAGATGGTCAAGAGAAAAAGTCAGAATCCATAGCCTTACAAAATACTGCTATTTCACATGAAAAATTTGGGAGAATACATTACTTATTCTCTCTAAATGCACCTGATCCCTCATCTGCTATTTTTAAAATTGAAATCTATTATTACTTGGGTCATTCATATTTACCCTCTCCTGCACCATCATAATGTGCAAAATAATCCAGTAACAGAACAGCTGTAGGAAATTGTGGATGATGGACATCCACAGAATTGTGGACATCCACAGAAAATGTGAAAAAGCAAGCAAACTTCTTTATACAGTAGTAAGAAACTACAGAGCAACAGAACTCAAAGGGTAATTTAATGTGATCTGTCTTAATGCGTTTAATTCTAATTTAGCAAAGTACTTGAATACTTTTGCACTTCATTTCTTTGAGGAATCATAGTTCTACTACATTAATATTCTAATGTTTGGTTCTGCTCTGTTGCAAATAGTGTGTTTATCAATAATAAGATGCATAGGAAAAAATTCAGTTCCATGTACTTTGATACACTCATAACACTATAACACTAATTTTTCTATCTACTTTGGGATTTTATACAGTGCTTATAGCATGTAAATAATTTCACTTTACAATTGTACTATTTTTATTTGTAGAGTTTTGCCTTAACACTTAGTAAAGTTGCCTTCACTGGAGTTGGTTGGAGCTGTTATTTGAAGGAAAAATGTGTAATTCTGTAGCTGTACTGTTCTGTGAGTTAACATATTACTTCTGTACATTATTTTAGTATGCATTCTGCTGATTAATCAAGGATCCTTTACCACAATAAAAGAGTAATTATGAAAGATAGCAAACTCTTAATTGCACACCTTTTGTTAATATTAATATAGACACACCTAATATTAATATAGACAAACCTAGGAAAAGTAGCATAGGGGAAGAAGGATGTCTGCTTAATACACACTTGCAACACTTGTCTTGTGTTGAATGCATCTTGGTTTAAAAAAGAAGAAAACATTTGAAACAAATGTTGAAAACATTCATAAGCCTCTTCTAATTTTTCCCCCAAATCTGTCTCAATGCTGTATGAAAAAAGCCTTAAAAAACCTGAGTGTCAGTTTTTTCAGGGCTTACTTAAGTTATATAAGGCAAAAATCACTTGAACTTTGTTCGAATCAAAATGCTTCTTATTTATTTATTTGTTTGCTTTGGCTAAATGGAGAAATATGTCAGTACTCTTCCAAAAGAAAAGCAAACACAGGGAGTATTAGTAGTCAGATAATAGGTCATTCCTTTGTGAACATGGTGAGCATTAATACTTCAGAAAATACAGATTTGCTGTGCTCAAAAAGAAAAAAAAAAGGCATTAGAAAACCTTTATTCTTTCTTCTGGCTTAACACACAAGACAATATCAGGCATTGCTGTGAACTTCATGTGAAGAATCTGCCTCCTTTGAAATAATTTAGAGACCCATGCTGGTGGCTTCTGTGGGGCTGGAACTTCACTGCTGGTGCCAGGGCTGGTCACAGGATGGCAGGGGATGGGCAGGGGATGGGGCTAAGGAGCCTGACAGGAGAATTCAAGTCTCCTGGCACACATCAGGAAATCATTTCACAATGCAACCTTACTTTATAATTGTCAATCTCAGAGACCATTTCTTAATGTTGTGAATGTATTATCTGGGCTAAGCAGATCTAAATTTGTAATGCAATTTACTTAACTTTCAAAATACGGTAAATCATGTTTTGTATGATATTTATTAATGTGGATGAAGAAAATGGGTTTTGTTCTTTAGTAATAAATCAAAAAGAAGTGCCTATAAAACCAAAAAAACCCCACAAAGTGAAACTACTTCTATTATCTCACAAAGAATTAGAAAAATATTGCATCCTTTTCCACCCTCTAAATCCCCAATCAACATATCATGCCTAAAAGTTACATTTCATCCAGCTTTGAACACTTCCAGGGACGGAGCACCTACAACTTCTCTGTGCAACCTGTGCCTCACTACTCACACAAAAAAAAGAATTTTTTCCTAATATCTAATCTAATCCTGCTCTCTTTCAGTTTGAAGTCATTTCCCCCAAAACAATGTTACATTATAAAACAAAAAATTATATTGATTTTAATCCTGTTAGCCACAGGAGCATAAAATTTACACAAGATTTATTTCTATCTTCTCAAATGACTGATTTTACAAAAGTTTGAATGTTTATTTTTTATTTCACAGCAGGTCACTGAGAAACAATTCTTCAGAAGCAAATGAAATAAAAACATGTTTTGAGTCCCCAGACAGATAGCAAAATAATCACTCTTACTAGAAAAAGTGTCATTTTCCTTAAAATACTGTTTTCAGTTTTACTGAGTGGGTCATCATCTGCTGAGATACTGTAGAAAGCCCACAAATGGTCAGACATAAATAGGTAAGTTGTCTTTACTGTTCTACACAACCGTACAAAACAAATAATGGGAAGAGAAAACTAAAACCACAGAATCAACTTTGATCAACTTTAATGTGCTATTAAAACAGATTTACTGTCCATATCTCTTTTTGAAAAATCATTGTTTAACAACACTCATAAAGCAGTTTTTATGACTAGGAGATAGTTTTGTACACCTCATCATCACTTCTCTGAAAATGAACACTTTAGTAGTTCCAACAATTTTCTGTAGTGAACAAGACTTCTAAAGTAATTTTTCATTAACTCAGAAGAACTGCCACTGTGGATTAATTGCCCAAGGAATACAGCAGCTGGAAGCAAAATTTTCAAGACACCATGACCAAGGCCAACACTCAATTTTACCAAGTGTATCTCTACGAGACACGTGACAGGACCCTGTGCTTTTGCTGCAAAAATTATTTTTTTTTGTTTTGCCATACAAGCAGACAAAAGAAACCAACAGAAAAAAAAAAATCTCTTGTTCCAAAACTGAGACAATCTTCTGACTTGCAGACAATTGTCTTGAAGCTAAAGCCCTTATGTGTAAAAATGCAGAGATGTCCCAGGTGGCAAGAAGAAAAGCAGCAGGACAACCTCTACTTGATTTCATCCTTGTCACCTAGAGGTAAAACACAAGGAATGCCACTGAAGCAGACATCCAGTAACCTCAAAACTGTGAGTTGACCTTGGGTGACCCATGACTCTGCACTGAAGCTTGAGGGCATTGTTGATGTGTTGCCTATCACTTTCATAACTGAAGTATTAAGCTGCCCAGGGATTTTCTGTTTGCCATCTCCAGGCTGCTGGCTTTACTCCACCCATTCCAATCAGTGTCTCTGTTGAAGTTCTAAAAACCATCCCTAGCTGGTGTCTCTAGAGCAAGGAACAGAAATGGGGATCTGCTTTCTGTGGAGGTCCAGCAGGTAAGGAAGCAAACAGAAAACTTTACTTTGTTCCGTCTCTGTTCAGTGAAGAAGCTGGATGTTTCTTTGCTCCTCCTCTGGGGTCCTTGCCACATCTTTGAGGCAGACACAGGGGAAGAAGTGGTGCTGATGGGAGTGAATCAGCCCATCAAGGCGTGTAATGATTTCATAGTCAGGAAGAGCCAGGCTGGCAATGTCGAGGCCCAGCATCCGCGAGACCACCTCTCGGAACTCTGCCAGCTGCGACAGCAAACAGAAAGGAATAAATGAAATAGGAAGCAAAGGAGATGTCAGGGGAGACATGTGCCTGTAGGCACACATACAAACACAAGCACTTGTAGTATCATTGCTAAATATAGGCATTAACAGCTGTTGCTCAAAACAGAGAGCAGAAGAGGACGGAAACAGCCCTTTGGGCCATACATCAAATCACAAAACACAAACAGCTGAGATGTCAAATATCTCAAATACAAAACACAAGTGTTTCTGTAGTATCTTTCACAGGCATATCTTCCGTGCTGACTCAACCACAAAAACTGAGAAAAACACATTTTTACTTGAGGCTGATGACCACAAACTATACAAGCTGAAATCTCTGGTGGGCACATCCCAGAGCACAGGCTAAGGTGCTCTTCCTTTACCACTATCTGCCATCACTCCCCTCCACCCTGCACTTTCTTGAGAAAAAAGGAGGAAGTTAGAAGAAAGATGGAAGTTTTTGGCACATCCTGCTGTCTGAATTTGGTTTGAATCAGGATACAGCCCAAATTCAAGATTCAGCTTAGGAAAATGCTTGTTTTTCTTCCGTGCATAGCTGCTGAAAATGTCATAGGAATAGTATTTGGTAAAGTAATTAATTAAAGACACCAGCTTTTCTCTGCAGTTCCAAATGGATAGACATCCACAAGTATTTGTCATCACTGCTGATTTACTCTTCTCAACTCACAATATGGATCATTATCAATCAAACTTCAAGGCCTCTTGAATAGACAATAAATTACACAGCCAAAATGAAGAATGCCTTAACACCCCTTATCATCAACACATAAAAGAAGAAAATGTTACTATTTGAGGAAATATGCTTTTCCTGCTCTCTATTTTAATGCCAAGATCCCCATTCTCAAGCATGAAGGAGACTCAAAATGCCTCAAAATCATCAAAACCCTCAATAAACTGGACCCATGTTCTAGTGTGGCAGCACCCTCACTCCACCCATCATGCCAAGGGCTAAGGATAAGGAGGAGATAGACAGTCCTGCAATGTCTCCAACCCTAAGAAGACTGTGCAGAATCCTAAAGCAGTTAGATTCTGTGAGGAAAGGGGTTTGCAGCTTTCCTGATAACAAGGTATCCATTTCCAAGACTTTGCCAAAGGCAGCTTGTTTCAAACCCTGAGGAGCTGCCATCAGTTCAGAAACACGAACATGGAAACCAATACAGAACAGAGCTGAGGTCTGGAGTGCTCAGCACAAGACAGACATGGACCTGTTAGAACTGCTCCCAAGGAGGGCTACAAAGATGATCAGAAGGCTGAAGAACTTCTTCCGTGAGGTCAGGCTGAGAGCTGGGGTTGTTCAGCCTGGAGAGCAGAAGGCTCCAGAGAAACTTTCCAATAACCTTCCAGTCTTTAAATGGGGCTTATAAAAAGGAAGAGCAACACTTTACACAGGCATATAGCCATAGGAAAAGAGGGAAGGGTTTTAAACTAAAAAAAGAGAGATTCAGATTCAATATTAGGAAGAAATTCTTTACTAGGAGGGTGGTGAGACACTGGAAGAGGTTTGTCCAGGGAAGTTGAGAGCAACTCCCCATCCCTGGAAGTGTTCAAGGCCAGGCTGAATGGGGGTTTGAACAATCTGGTCTAGTGGAGGGTGCCCCTATATGTGGCAGGTGTGTGGAACTAGAGTTTCTTCTTTACAGTCCCTTCCAATCCAACCCATTCCATGACTCTGTGATTTGAGAATTCAGTCCCAGCTATCTGTACTACCAAGGCAGTGTGATGTCTTGTATCAAACGTTGGAACAACATTACACCAAAACCCCAAAGCTCCCATGTATTATGTTCTACACTAGTTCAGGAGGTCACGGATGCAGGGCTCTGGAAGGGTACTAGGCAAGTACTTCAGCAGAAGCTAAATTTTTTTAAAAAAACATCTGGATCACAGACAGGATAAGGAGGCAGCAAAGCTGGAATTTGTTTCCATACAGACTTTGTGTTAAAAGATCAAGGCAGCTCTCTGCAAAGATCCAGCCTTTGGGTAAAGTAGAGAGATAATAAACACCACTAAAGACTCAAACACAAAGGTATGCTGCAGACAACAACACTCCTGCTAAATTTTCTTTGCACCTTCCATTCAGTGAGTAAAATTATCAGAAGCAAAAACCAGGAAATTAATGCAACTTAGAGCATTGACCCAAGATATTGGGGTTTGAGGAAGTAAAAAGCAGACCTATATTTTATTTTCACACTTTCACTACAAAGAAGTAGAAGGGGTCTTATTCCAAGAGAAAGAAAACAAGAAGAAAAGTCCAAAGAATATTGCAACAATGTTTAAGTGCTTTGAAACCCCTTAGATTCAGATGGTAAAAAGTCAACATTTGTGTGCTTTTAGCAAAATACTCAATATATGACTCCAATGAATAATTTCCTGCATATAATTAATATCTTCTTCTCTGTGCCAGATGCTTTGTTGCCTCATGAGATGTATGAAAAAATTAAATCTTCCTGCCAAATTTCTAACCTTCGTTATAAAATAAAACAGTGCTAAAGGTCTCCAGGAAAAGAAAGATTCCCAGGTTGTTGGTCTTCTCTCCATGTAAATAAAGAAATATTTTTCTAGACTAATTTTCTGAAATAGCATTCTTAAATTTCAGCCAGAGTCATTGTTAAGGCAAACATATACCATAAAATTTTTAGCTGGAAAATCTAATAAAGTTCTAGGAAGTTGAAATAAATTTAAAATGACAATTTTTTTTACTTTAAAGAAACATCCCATTTGCTTTCAACAATTATGCCATCTATAATACTGCTAAAAAACACAACATGCAGGACAATAACATACATCACAATTTTTTGAAATTAGAATGTAACACATTTAATGTTTCCCACAAACTACTTATACACTCCTTGTGAGTTACTGTGAAAATTTTTCCAGTCTAAACTTTAACAAAGTTATATGTCATAAATTGATCCAAAATAATTACATTCAATATTAAATTGGGGGGGTGAGGGGAGAGGGGCAGGTGTTCCTTGTATTTTCCAACATTCTTTGAATTTATGGCCTATAAATTCACATAGTAACACAGGCTCATTGAATCATTTAGGTTGGAAAAGACCTTTAAGATTATGGAGTCCAACTCCTAACTTGCATTCCCAAGTCCATCACTAAACCATGTCAGGTGTCTTTTAAATACCTTTGGGACTGGTGACTCAACCACTCCTCTGGGCAACTTGTTCCCATGCCTGAGTACACTTTCAGTGAATAAATTTTGCCTAATATCCAGTCTAAACCCCCTCCCCACCCCAGCACAACTTGAGGCTTCTTCCTCTCATCCTATCACTTAGTCTTGGTGGATCTCTTACAACTGGCAAGGAGAAAGTGCAAGAGATGGATGTGTAAGAAACAAAAGGAAACATATGAGAAGTGGGTAAGTTTTACACCTAGGATATTTGGAAAAAGACATACCTTAAGAGAGATACCAGGATTTTTACAGCGTTTTAATACTTCTCTAAAAGGGGAGGTAATATTTTGTGATGAGCAAAGAAAATAATGGCCGTATTTGTTATTCTCTTGCAAAACTTAACTTGCAGAATAGCTTTTCAATCACAACTGTCACTGTGCCTCACAAGTGTGAGCTAAAATTTCCTTGTTTGATAATGTTTGGAACAGTTTAAAGCACAGCTGGATAGCTGCTCCACCCATACCATTTTCCTACCTCTAAGGGACACCCAGCACTTGTCAAACACCTATACACCTACCTGTCTCTCTCTTTTTGCTAGTTCTGCAAGGGTTGTTTTAAGCACCTTCATCTCACTGGTAACTGCTTCTAACATATTTTTGTTTTTTTCTTTATCTTCAGTAGCTTTACGCTCCTTTAAAAGAAGTTCTGATTTGGCAGACTTAAGTTGTTTCTCAGCTTTTTCTTTCATTCTTTCCAATTTGCCTTGAGACTTACTGAGTTCCTCTATTGTTCTGTTCTGCTCCAAAGTTTTGATCTGCAATAAAATAAGGAAGTGTTAAATTTGTCATACTTTTTCATCTAACTTGAGCAAATAGTAAAAATATCAGGAGCGATCATGAATAAGCACTTTAGTGTGGTTTCTTTGGGGCTCTTCATTAAATCATCACATGTACATGTGAACTAAAAATTCATTTAAGGAGACTGGCCTATTTCAACACAATTAACAAAAAGATTTTTCCTTCAAAGGCAGTTAATTTTCTACAGGTTTTGTGAAAAGAGGTATCTGAACAGAAAAGAAAATCCACAGGGTTCACTCTCTTCCAGACCCCAGAAAAACAGTACTAAAAAGAGTTGCCAGATGTTTTGCTGGTAAAAAATGGTTCAATGGGAACATGGCACATGTGGTTGTCTATTTCACTCCATCACCCACAAGACACAAGGTCACATAAAATCAATCTTCCTTTCTCCTAGTGGTGGCAAGCCATCACTGGCTGCAAACTACTTGTATTCACCTAAGTAAAAGCAGGTAATGTATTACTACTGCAATGCAAACATAGAAACAATTAAAATTTAGAATCTTGCCTGTTATATTCCCCCCATACCTATCAGAACTTCTGTGAGCAACACATGGGAAAATGCATGACAGTCATATCAACAGGAAAGAAAGGGATGCATATATTGTATTTTTCCTCTACTAGCCCAAAAATTTACATTGTGCTTGGCAGATGCTACTTAGCATATCGAGACAGACTGTAAAATACCCAAAACATTGTAATATTATATTTACTTTTGCCACCTAGATTTGAGCAGTTCTCCGTGAGCACATTTATTTTAAATGAAGTCCTGCTGTATCCAACTGGAATAGAAAAATGGATAGAAGTACAAATGTAATCTTTTAACTCACCTTAAGTTCACTGGTTTCAGACAGCTTGGCTTTGAGATCAGTATTTGCTTCCCTTGCCAGATCAAGCTGCTTCTGTAGCCTCTCTATCATCTTATGTAACTTTTTGACAGTGAGATTGGCCTCATCCCTCTCCACAGCTAAGGCAGCCCTTACTTGCTTCTCTTCCTCCAGCTGGGTTATTTTCTGCCGCAGAAGGTTCATGTGCAGCTCTTTGCTTTCAAGTTTTTCTTTCTGAGCCTTCAACTTGATTTCCAAACACGATGTTTGAAAAAATAAATGTGAAAGACCGTGGTATTACATAACTGCAGATTTAATCCTCACGTTGTATCTATAACCTGAACTCCTTTCCCTCTCTTGAAAACTTTGTGAAGTATCAACATATATATCCTAACTTGATGCTCCTTGTATTACCAATTCATTCTGCTTCTCTGTTGCTTTAAACCTTAAAGAGACCCAATTCCCAGCTCTATACCAGTCTGACAAGCCTAAACCCAAAAGATTTCCCTACATCATAACAGGATGACAGAGGGGGGTTTGACCAAATTTGAACTGTAGGAGCAACTGAATGAAGGAACAGTTGTTTTTGGAAACGTTGTAATTCTTGGTGAAGTACAACCAACACCCTACTAGTTTCTAGAGAAGTTTGTGTAATCTGCCTCCCTCCTTGGCAGATCCCTTTAGATTTAAATATTAAAGGCAGTTGTTTACAGAACTATAAATGTGTATTAAAAAGTAGACAAATATACAGATATAAACATCCAAAACTTCATAGTTTTTTCTGAAGAAGTTGTGAAAAGCAGTGTCATGTTCAACCAACTAGTGGGTGTAGTTATTTCAATATGCAGGTTTTTGGCACAGTTTGCAAACCTCCACTATCTTCTTTTTATGTCATGGACATGTTTGAAATTTCTTACACATATACAGTCTGCTGCCTCTAGCAAGCCACTATAGAAACATAGCCATATGTTTATCTTTGAATGGTATGTCCTTTTTTGCATACCTTCCTTCTGAGGTTGTTTGCCACAGTTTTGTTCTCAACCACTGCATCACCTTCCAGTTTCACCAGCTGCTCTACCCGGGCCAGAATCACATCCATAGTCATATCAAATCCAACCTCTGCTGCTAGACTATCCAGCTTCATCTTCTCATTAAGTTGCTCCAGAAATTTCAGATACTAAGATGTGGAAAAGTGGGCAGAAGAATGATAAAACTTCATTAAAAGTCATGAAGTACAACTTAAAAGCAAACCCCACTATAGCAGCAGCCAACAATATTTAGTCAAGTACAGAACAAGAAATATACTGAAAGGCTGTAATTGGGCACACTCCTGACACAACTGCAAATTCTCCATATGTCCTTTTTTAGTCAACACTTACTTTGTTACTGGTTTACTGGTTTATGTTACTGGTTTACAAATCGCTTTAAAGGTTATTTAAATTGCATCTCCATCTGGTTTACCGATGTGAACACATGCAAATGTCAAATATTATTCAATCCAATTTTTCCTTCTTTTGCCCTGCCCTAATAAGTCTTTAAAAATTGCTTTAGTGTCTTGCTCTCAATTAGCTTCTCTTGGAAAAAACCTCCTTCTCACTAAGAACTGTTTCCCTTTGTTTCCTCTTACTTCTGGTGCAAACCATTATCTTTGCAAAGAACCAACAAAATAAATAAAAAGGAAAAAACCACCAACAAACCAGTTTTACCATTTGTTCATTTGCAAGAATACCTTTTTGTTTCATTATACTTCTGATTCAAAAACCTAAAAACAGCAGCAGAAGAAACCACTGCAGTTATTCATTGACAGAAAAAAAAAATCGCAAAAAAGATCTCTTCATTGCAGCAAAATCTAGAGAATGATTTAAGTATCTAGGGCCACATGTTATTCACAGAGGAAGCAGAGTGGAAGAAACAGCTCCTTTTTCTGGTTTTCTCCCAATGTGATGGATGCTTCATTCAAAAAAGTTATTTTATCATAGTCTAGGGCAAAAAAAATAGCACAAAATTGTTGATTCCTCTAAGCATTAATCCTGGCCTGGCAGCATCTACAGCTTTGCTTTTCTTAGCTGTAGTGTTTGGCTTTCCAGGTACTATGTCATTTTTCAAACTCTTTGGTATCTGAATGAGTTATAGACTAACATTGTGTTCATTCACACAATTAGACATTAAAAAATCCTAGTAGCCATGATTGTATAATAGTATAAAAAAATTAAAGACTACAAGATCTTCAGAGATTGCAGACCAGATGATGTTTTAGAGATGAGAGAGAATTTGAGTTCAGAGAATATCTGAAGGGCTTCTGGTGGGATATTGACAGGGACTTCTTTTAAGCTGGTTTTGGGGTGTAGTTTGATTTTGGGTGGTTTTTTTTGCTTGGTGTTTTTGGGGAGTGTTATTGGGGGGTTTTGTTTGTTTATTTATTTTGTTTCACAGAAATAGACTTGGAACTCAAAAGCTTAGCTACGTCTTCCAGCTGCAGCTGTTGGTCAAAGAAGAGGTATTATTACTCCCTACATGATGTCTGACTTTGCTAATTCACATTACTGGCAGTGCTCCAGGAGACCAAAGCAATTTTAGTGCCTTTAGTGACTTCTATTCAAAAGTAAATAATGTGTGAAACTACTTTTTGTTTCTCAAGCTTCAAGCCATCTTGCATCAGGCCTCCAGTTAATAATTCCTCTTCCAAGTGCTTCAGTTGATCGTGGAAATTCTCAGAACATTTTTCAGCTTTTCTGCTCCTCTCCAGGGCTTCATGGTACAATCTGGTTTGGTTTTCCAAAGCTTTAGTCAATTTAGCTAGTTTTGTTTCAAGCTGAGATACCATCTAGGGAGCAAGCAAACCAACAAAGCATATGGGGTTAGGTGGGAAATACTAGAAAGATATGAAAGATAAATCAATAAATTATTAAAAATAGGGCAAAATATCTTTCTTTAAAATATATGCATCTGTAACCACCAGAAAAAAATTGCAGAAGTGGAGATACCCAAAAGTGAACAGCACATATTATAAATAAGATGATAAAAATGATTAAAAGGTACTGCAATATATTAAAAAATCAATATAAAGTCATTCAGACACAAAATTTCCAAAAAGGGGGGCACAGCAGCAATAGCTGGCAGTCAGCTATCATTCCTTTAAATAAGCCAAAGAAATCACTATTTTATTGAGGAGTTGATTAGAAAAGGCATGTAAGTTATTTAGGAAATATTGCAACACATAGGGGAGAATGTAGGTATGGATAAATAAGTCTCAGAGGAGTGCTTCCCAATTGGTAACTCTCAAGCATTGTTTAAAACACTGTGCTTAAAAAAAAAATAGTAACAATAATTTCTATAATCTAGCCAGACTCCAAGGACAAAAAGGATAAAATCTCAAAACAAGCAACTAGAACAATTTTGAAAAAATTTCTAATTCCTCACTGTTAACTTTACAACACCTGCATATAATGTAATGGATTTTAAGTTGTAAAATATTTATAACTCAAATGCTTAAAAGTATCTGGTTACACTACTATCAAATACTGAAAGGCAGTTCTATACACAAAGTTGATTTTTTCCTTCTTACTGTCATGTAATTATTTGGTTACATAATTAATTATATTGCATTTGTAACTCAGTTTTCAGACACTCATCTCCAAGCAGCCTCTTCATTTTAAGCATCTTTTTGGTTCCTGTTAACAAAATGAACAGTAAGTACACGGAACTCTCATTAATTTTAATGACAGTGAAAGGTTTCCAACTCAAACTGCAATTAAATAAAAACAGTTTGCCCTCAACTTGCCTAAAAAACACTGAGAAATTACTGCTCTTCACACAGTAGACAATACTAAACAATAATAAATCTGCAAGAACCCACAAACATATTTTATGCTTTTTTGCATCTCACATCACCCAGCAGGAACGCGAGTTTCAGTAACTTGTTCCCCCAGAGATGCACAGCTGCCAGAGAACCTAGAGCCCCTTTATCAGGCTGCAGAGTGGCTGCAAGGGGGTTTTAGAGCTTCAAAGATCCATAAACATGAGAAAGTGAAGGACTGTACCACAGAAGCAGAGCAGAAGCTGTCATTTTATCGTCCTGGGGCATCCTTGTGTAACTCATCCCTGGCTGTGGGACATCCCACAAGGTAGGCATTTCCTAAAACAAGGTTGCACCCTTGTTACCCACCCATGCCTGATCCATCATCTTACAAAGGCTGCATTTTTGGTCCTGCAGTTCTGACCTCCACAGCTCCTCATTCTCATGACTCATGCAGCTTGATCAGGCAGCCTGCAAAACAAAAACCGCCTTCCTGCTTTCTGTTTTAATGTGGCTACTGGATAATTTCAAACTACAGCCATTTTACGTATAACACAAAGTAGGGTTGGAGCATGGATCTGCTGGAGGGCTGGAAGGCTCTGCAGAGGGAGCTGGGCAGGCTGGATCAATGGGCTGATGCCAGTGTATGAAGTTCAACAAGGCAAAGTGCCAGGTCCTGCCCTTGGGTCACAAACATTGCTACAGGCTGGGCAGAGTGGCTGGGAAGCTGCGTGGGGGAAAAGGACGTTGGGGTGCTGGTCAATAGCTGGCTGCAACTGAGCCAAGAGTGTGCCCAGGTAGGCAAGAAGGCCAATGGCATGGGGTTTTGGGTTTTTTATAAATACTTCACCAAAATGCATAGGATATTTTCAAGAACTCTTTCCAGCCTTGGACAGAATACAAAACCATTTGCTGTCGTTAAAAGCAGGAGATGCTAGAATTTCAAAATCTGGCAAGAATATTAAAGCTGGCTTTCAGTGGCTCACTGAAAGCAGCTTTTGATTTAGATATGTGACATTTAATTATATAAATAGTACTCACTGACAAAATTAATAAATTATAAGCAAGCAAGTGAGAGACTTCAGTGCAGTGTCAGGACACTGACATTGGTCAGGCTGCATTCTGGCTCACCTTCCTCCTGAACTGTCCCTTCTCTACACATTCAAATACACCTTTGCAAACAGTACTGGGCACACTACTAGCCCAAATGCCTGAAGCCAGAGCCTTCCTTTTACCTTCTTTTCATGCTGAATAATGTTTAGCTGTAAGTATAAAAACACATCGTTATTTCTAGGTGCAGGTTTTGAGGATTAGAGGGAAAGAAGTTGCCTGTGGCAGCTCATCAATTATATCTGCTTTGAGAAAGAAGTCAGTTCTTGAAGTCACCATTGTAGCAGCAAATCCATACTTGTTCACAGGTTCCACTAAATCATAGCAACCAAAGAGCCACCTTTGATGTCTGCTGGCACCGAAACCAAATTTCAATGTTTTAAGTGAAAGACCACTCCAAGTCTTTTCTTCTTAACAACATCTATTATTAAGTTAATTTCTGAACACATCTTGCTTAGTAAAACAGAGATGTTTTTCCTCTATTACCTTAAATCAATAAACAACACAATTAAAGGTTTCTGTAATTTCAAAACCTAAGCAGAAGGAATCAACACACTACCAGACAAATAAAATGAAACAGAACCCAAAGAGAAAAAATGCACGCATTGGGCAAGTGCAGTAGTTGCTGACTTACTATTTTTTTATTCTCCTCTTTGCAATTTATTTCTTGGATCCTCTCAAAAATGGTCTTCTCAGAAGGTTTAACAATTGCAGATCCACAGCTGAGCAGGGTAGCAATTTCTTCTTTAAAAGCCTCCAAAGAGCTCTGAGCAGTCCTGGCCTCTTCTCTGCTACTCTTCAAGCTTGCATCTAACTCCCTGGAAGATTTCTTCAGATTGTGCAGTTCCTGCTTTGAGGTGTCCAAAGCTTTCTGGTTAACTGTCACCTTCTCTTGGAGGTTTCTGATCTCCATCTCTAAACTCTGTCTCTTTGTTATAGCACTGTCAAGATCCTAAAGTGCATGAAAAGTTAAACAAGATTTTTATAATTAGTTATAAACCCTCTCCATCACACATAAATTAAGGAATAACTCAGGAGCAGGTACTCCAGAGAAACTAGGATCCATATTCCTCATATTTGTTCAACGTCAGGGTCTCTTAGGGAACTGCCACTGAAATTGATGAAAACCTGAAGGCTGCTGTAATCATACTAAAGACTAAGCTCTTATATTGATTTGCAAAAAGGAATACATAAATAAATTTTTCAGGTGACTGAAACCAAATTTTTTATTGTAAAACTATTGAAATCTTACTTTTCCATCCAGATAATATGACCTGAAAAATAAGCAGTGAAAAAGATGTATCACAAATAAAGCCAAAGTACTCCAACAGGTCAGAGCAGACAGAAAGAATTGTGCATCCTGACCCATGACACCAAAACAAATGATGACAGAAAAAATAAAGAAAAGTAACCATCTAAACATAAACAAATAAAGTATTGTGTGTCTCTCCCCACAATACCAATAGTAGGAGTGCTTACACATACATATACAAGAAAAATATTTTCAGCAAGACCGACTAAAAATAGAGCAAAGACTAAGTTTTCATTTCTTAGGACATGTTCTGATTGGTAAGAACAAATGGGAAAGAATATTATTTCACACATGACACACAAAAAAATAATAATATTTCACTCATGACACAAAATTCCTACAGAGGACAGAATATTTACAGAGAAGGATTGGATTCTTCTGGAGGTCTCAGTGGTAAGTAGAGGCTCAGTAAGTGGACTGATGTGAGTTAAGATTGTGCACACTGGAGTTAAGGAACTGTTCCTGGAGCAGTTATGAATATGGTGATTACTTAAGGGTCTCTCAGGGTCTCTGTGTGCCTGCTGTGGAGCATAGTACGTCATTTGTATTAATGGAATACCTGCCAATCAAGCAGTAAATCTGGGATGATTTCTGTAGATCAGCAGGGAGGGTGGTCAAAAAAAAGGAGTTTGCAGGGCACCTTCAGAAAATAAAATAGACAAATATGATACTAAAAATACTAAAATGTTTAATAGCTGTGAAAAGGCAAACATGCAAAAACATAAATAAAAACAACCCCTGTCATTTAGGAAATTATTTGTTATTACACCTTTCTGAAGTAATTTTAGAATTGTTTTAGAAACAAATGTTGGCCTGATTCCTTGCCAGTTTCCCTTTTTTTTATTCTAGACAAGTCCTATTAATAGAAAATTCCCACCTGTGCTCAGAACTACATTATGGTAATTACAGCAAAGAATAAAGAGTAATTTATTTCAATTACAGTTTTCAGCAGTGTGTATTTTTCCTTTCAGAAAGTGAGTGCTAAAATGGTTTGCCAGTACCAGGGATCTTACCTAATCACCATCTTGCTAAATTGTGAACAGCTGAAAACAAACATAGTTTATTCAAAAGATCAAGGCATAAAATAAGGAAGTGCAAGCCACCAAACAGTAGCTGGAAAGTGGCCTGGCAGGAAAGGACCTGTGGGGGCTGGTCAGCAGCAGCTGAACATGAGCCAGCTGTGCCTGGGTGGCCAAGAAGGCCGATGGCACCTGGCCTGGATCAGCAATGGTGTGGCCAGCCGGAGCAGGGCAGGGATTGTCCCCCTGTGCTCAGCACTGGTGAGTCACACCTCAAGTCCTGTGCCCAATTCTGGGCCCCTCACTTCAAGAATGACATTGAGGGGCTGGAACAAGTCCAGAGAAGGGCAATGAGGCTGGTGGAGGGTCTGGAGCACAAGTCTGATGAGGAGGAGCTGAGGGAGCTGGAGGTGTTTAATCTGGAGAAGAGGAGGCTCAAGGGAGACCTTATCACTCTCTGCAGCTGCCTGAAAGGAGGTTGGAGCCAGGTGGGAGTTGGGTTTCTTCTCCCAGTTAAAAAACATAGGAAATGGCCTTAACTTGTGGCAGGGGAGATTTAGATTGGATATGAGGAAAAAATTCTTCATCAAAAGGGCTGTTAAGAACTGGAACAGGCTGCCCAGGGAAGTGGTGGAGTCACCATCCCTGGAGGTATCTGAAAGACTTGTAAACAGGGTACTTAGGGACATAGTTTAGTGGTGGGTTTGGCAGTGCTGGGTTAACAGTTGGACTCCATGAAATTATGGGTCTTTCCCAACCTAAATAATTCCTTGATTCTATTAATACTGACACCCCAATCAGCAGCATGGTCTCAATAGACTAAAGTCAAGTAGACATACAAATACAAAAAAGAGCCCACATTACATTAACAGTAATGTAATGTAATAATAATACCTTTAATACCTTGTTAAGAGTAATAACAAGGTATTAAAGAGAATACAGGTATTTTACAGATGAATTCTTACACCAGCTGAACCTCCAGTTACTACTGTTATACTGTAAGGATTGTAAACTAGTTTGCTCTTATCTCCTGCCTTCTCAAATGATTCAGTCTGGAAATATCTGGGATGCCTGCTGAAACCTGTCTCTAATATGTATTTTCTTAATGATATCTTATAAACAAAAACCAGGCAAAACAAAAAAAAATCCATGTTCTGAGAAATTCATTCCTGTATTTATCTGTTGGGACAAGAAAAACATAAAATCATTTGGCTGTCTCCCCTACAATCTAAGTATTTGGGTATATTCAAAAAGTAGCCATGTTTCTCAAGTTCAATCAAATTCCTTAAATAATGTTTTCATATTTTAATTAAGTCTTTTCATAGAATTTATTTAATAAATTTATATTGATTAGAAACTACTTATATTTATTTTGTTCATTAACAGAACAATATAAGCCAATATTGAATACAGAAGAGTATTTTCTTGTTTAATTTTGCATCACTAGTACATGCAGATATATTTGTATTAATTAAAGTTGCTTGCTTACACTTCAAGTATGTTCTTTAAAGATTTTGCACGGTGCACATCTTTGCAAAACAGATGTTTAAAGTAGCACTTCAGAGGGAAATCACAAATATTTCCAAGTTGAGTCATCAGCAAAGATGTGAAACACCACAAGACAGTTTACTAGTTCTTGTGATTCATCTGCGGCAATGCTGTATTTAAATTAATCTTGAAGAATGTATGCATCCTCTTCTATACCTTAGATAAATACCATTTAAAGAAGAATTTATTAAATATTAAAAAGAAAGTTGGTTAGAGTAGTAAGACATTTCAGAGGTCCTACAGACACTCTCCAAGAATGTTATAATTCTCTAATTATGATTATCATAATCAGTAATCACTGTCTGGAAATACAGAAAGAAAGTTCGGCTGTTCTGATTCTCAGTCTAGAAATCTGGGCAGGATTTAAAAGTTGCTTTTCATCAAATGCAAATTTGATATTCAATGCAGCCATAATAAAGGTATGCACAATATTTACAGATTTCCAGAAGCAAAATCTTGCAATATTGTATCAGAAACATGAGAAATTTAGAAATAAATAGAAGTATATATTCAGAAATAAATAAAAATAATAGATTAGGAAAAAACCCAGCTTCTTTAATTACTTTTTTACGTTTATTAGATTCAAGAATTATTGGGTTTTTATTCTTTTCTGCTTGATATTGTCATGCAGTGAGACTGAGAGGGGAACAAATAAAAGTATTGTTCACTTGTCAATGTTCCTCAAAATGAAGCCCAGTTAACTGCAACAAATACTAAAGTATCCAACATGCTAAAAAATATTTTAAATATATTAACCTTAAAACATAATTAACTGGCTTTCATTTTATCCAGCAAGAGTTTTTGAATACAGGCAGCTACCTCCTCCTGGGACACAAAGAAAAAGCACCTGATCAAAAGAAGGAATTCATAGAAGTCTTAGGGAGTGAGAGTGGAGAACTACCTGGCAATTAAAACAGGAAATTATTCAGAGGGGTGGCAGGGAACAGTGTGGTGGCCAAGTCTTGATGGGGATGACTGACAGAACATTGTGATGGTCTCTATAACTTAGGAGGAATTTTAAGAGAAAATTGGAGGAAATGGGCTGCCATCTCAATCTCTAATACTGGAGATGGCCAAAATGTTTGGCCCTGAGGACTGTAAGCACACGCAGGCAGGAGTCACTTGTACTCAGCCTTTGCTGGGGAAATTCAGCTACAGGCAATTCCATTAATTAAGTCCTGAAAACAGCCCAGAAACACACAGCCAAGTATGAGTCTTGTGGCACAGGAAAAGTATGGATTTCTGCTTCTCACCTTGAGAGAGGAACGTGTCACAACACATGCAACTCCATCCATGTGCTTAAACTGTGCAGTATGAAGTACATGGCAAAGTCAGACTGACTTTGTGCCCCTCCTGTAACCAAGTCAGACACCCATCAGGGAACAGGGGATCCCACACTTCACACTTCACATGTGAGGACTTAAAGCATTTTCTATTCTTTACTTTCTTTTTCAATACTGAACTTCTTCACCCACTTCGTGAACACAAAACCTTCTCAGCAGATTTACTTGGTGTCTGCAAATATAAGTTGCTAAACTGAAATAGCACTGGAGGAAACTGGAGCCTCTATGCAGATGGGGCTTTTCAAAGGCAATGCTTTTGAAAGGCAGTGCTAATCGTTTAGAAAGACATTTCTGTAAAATTGGTTAAATAAATTATGTATTTGGCACATGCAAAATAATGATAGGAAAATATTTTTCAGGAAACTAGTTCAACTTGGTTTTGGCAGTTAGAGTAAACTTGAAAAACAAGCCACAAATGGAGTCCTGATCTTGATTTAAAACATGTCCTGATTCTGGCTTACTGAGTAAACTACACTCTGTTCTTCCTCACACACCTGTGTTTGAAGTGAAGCATGGAAACAAAATGTTCTCAAAAAGGACCTGTTTAAGTTTTTGGTGCAGGTTCTCTCTCAGTTCCATTAAGTCTTAGAAAACTGTACACAGCTTGAAAAGAACTATTTTCAGCAGTAAAATTTACGACCCTTGTGGTACTTAAATTTATCTTCTCCACAAATTCCTCCTTCTCCAGAGCACACTGCCAGCTATTTCTCATCTCCTAAGTATTTTGCTTACAACCAAATCAGAACACTATATCCTTCAAAGTGTATGGTGGGTGTCTCTTCTTCAGGAAAAGAGGAATGCCAGGGTTGGGGAAAATGCTGTCTTACTTAGGAAAACTCACTTGCACCAGGTTGCCTTTATGTTAAAAATTCCTACAAACTCAATCACACACAGCTGAGATACATATTTGACAGTCTTAGGTTTCTTCTCTTCTCTTAGGTTTTCTCACGTTCCAGCCATCAGCTTTAACCACACTGTTTCTCCTGCAGGAAATCTTCATTCTGGCTTCACTAAACTGCTTCCTTTCCACAGACATAACTCAAAGTACAAAGCAATAAGGAAAACTGCTACAGAAATGCACTTTGTTCATCCATCCTTTGAACTATGCAGACTCTTAATGGGGAGTTCTCCTGGAGCAGTGCAATCCTTAAATCACATCCTTTTCCTTCACAAATCATACATAGCTAGGTGAATTTGGTGAATACTTGACTTAACTCATGTTTCTCATCTGACCATCCTTCCTGCTGCACAGATTTTCCCCAAGGCTTCCCAACAGTGAAACAGTGCTTCCCTGCAAGAGCCATCCTACTGCCTACAACTTTTTGGGTATGAGCCAATGGTTATGAAATACAAATTTATAACGCAGTGAAAAGTTAATCTAGGGTGTATGGAAGCCAAGACACTTCACCATCCAACACCTTAAGAGAATGAATAGTGTCCTATCAATTGCTTTCAATTTCTCATTAGAATTTTTGAAAAACTGAGTAGAAAAATTCTCAGGAGACTTGCTGTACAAGATAAATGTTATTTAAAAGAGCATTTTTTTTCACCACTGCATGCTTGTGCCTCAGATATTAACAATGCACATTCATTTATTTACATGATTGTGCAAGCACAAAGGCTACAACACTAAGAAGGAAGCAAAAATAGAAATTTGCAAACAGCATAGAAAGACCACATCTGCCTCAGATCTATTTTACAAAATATTGTTGTTTAATCTTCATATCTCACTTTCAAGAAGTGGAAAATAACCTTAGGAAAATGTCCTTTTTAGGAAAGACCCTAATCAACATAATTTTTTCAGAAGGATTTTTTCCTCATGCAATTCCTATTGAAAATTATATTGATTTTTCAAGAAAACATTTGAAAACCAGAAAAGCATACAAGCCATGCCATTATGTACCTTACTAAGTTTTTCCATGTCTTGGTAGTATCCTGCTGCCTTTTTCTGCTCCTTGGCCACTTCTGAAACTAGTCTCATGATGGTTTCTCTGTTAGCTTTAGACTCCATCTCATGCACATTCACAGCTTCTTGAAGAGCAGCAACCTGGTCTTTTAGTGCCACATTTTCTTCACATATTTCAGAGACCTTGAGAAATAAATCAAATATGAGTAGCTTCTTAAAAGCTCTTAACAATTAAAAATATTCATCCCAGTTTTACCTCCTCTTAATCATGCCACTAAAGACTCAGTGTTTCTGGTGACCTCTAGGTCAGACTTATAATTGCACTCTACTCAGAAAAAGAGTAGAAGGACAGTTAAAATCATAGAATCATAAACCCCCCACCTCAGCATAATGTGATTCAGATTTACTCCCACACAGAGTTTATGATGTATTAAACAGGTGGAGAGCTACTGCTGCTGCATGTCCGTGCTTGACGTGAAGCAGGTCAGGAACAGACCATGCAGCAACTTCATGTGAAAATCAAACCATTTCAGCCTGACTGTTTAAGATGTGTGCCTTTCATCTGGAACAAGAAAGCTGCAATTCACGCTCAAAACGTTTTAAGCATGAGAGGTTTGAGTTAGTAACAGATATTTCATAAGCACATTCGAGGACAGGGCCAAATATCTGGTGTGCTGCCATTATGAGCAGCCAATACCTTGGAAAAAGGAGTCCTTTCCAGAAGGATTCCAGGGCTGTTTTGGTACACTGTACTATTTCCAATCGGTGGAATGGATTAATGTGGGCACTTCAAAGAGTGAGCAAAAAATGTACCCTGATTCCTACTGGCAAGACATTTGTTAAGACTAAACCAGATCAATTCTGTCTCAAATAAAACCATAATGTGGAAAAGAACCTAAATAGATGTGCCAAGACCCCAGAAAAAATGAGTTGCTAAGGTTTCCTAAGGCACAGCTTTCAGCACAAATTAGATTTCCCAACTAGATTTATTACTACATTGTTAAAAGACATGAAGATATGTTTTTAAAAGCTCCAATTATTAACTTATTAATTATTAAAGCATGCAAGAGTTCATCTTGCGTGACATCTTTTTTTAGAAAATCTATTAAAATTTCAATGTGCTTGCCATATTATGTAATATGAGGGCATACACTCACTGTGGTACATACCTAGATAATCTTGATTTATTAAGACTGTAATCTTACAATGACATGAACATAATGAAATAGAATTTTCCCAAATACCCATTGTGCTCCAAAGTGAAGAAAATTAGAGATCAAAGAAGATTAGTGAAATGCATAAAAATAGAATAAAATGTCTTTCAGCAGCATTGATAGATGTTAAAAGACTATACAAACAATTTTCTTTTCCTAAATGGAAGCTTAGTTGTTGGAACTTCAGAAGTATTCTGAAGAGAAATAATAATTTTTTATTATTAAGTCTCAGAAACAACACAAATTTATTTACAGCATTTTATTACAGAATATTTTAAGAGTTGTTTTAGGGCATGCCATTTCAGATGTTTGTATGTAATGGTATGTCAGCTCAAGATAAGAATGAAGATCTAGTGCCACAGTCTACACATCACCTGTTGACCCCCATATTAATGTTTTGAGGAAAGTTTTTAACCAAGTATCTAATCAAGGCTGTGTGTGGGAACTAGAGCCTGATAAATTATTTATGCAGATAAGAGCAACCTGAGTTCAGTGAGGCCTATTAGTGTTCAGCATCTTTGAAAATTAGCCCCGTACGAAAAAAAAATCTGTCTTTAAATGATAGCACTGTCTGCAAGCCATTATGAAATACAAAGATCTCTATCGTTTGCTTTAGTTCTGTAACAACTAGGTGTTTTTCTATTAAATTGCTGTAGAGAAGCATTGGCCTACACAATCACCTTTGATGTTAAATATTCCTGTGGTTTCTCATTTTCTCTGATGTCTATGTCCAAGAAGCCAGAAAGATCTGTAAGGAGTTCTTCATAGGTTTTGCTGATTTTAGAAGCTTGAGTCATGTTTTCTTCACACTCATTCAAATATTTACTAATAAGACAGAAAAAAATACACACATCAGAATGAACATACCCTGAAAAGGAATTCCAGGCAAAATATATGCTAGCTCCTGCATACTACCAAATGAATTTTAAAAGTTACATTTAATTCTCTATATCTGTTATGTAATACATATAACTTTTGCTGTTGTCGTAAACATCTCTTCATCTTTGTTTTTGATTAACACTTCAAAAAATCTTCAGTGATCCCAGTCTCATTCTCAGCACAAAATCTGAATAAAACACAAGAACCAAGAGATGTGAATAAATAGTGCCCTCAAGATACTACAAGTGGAAAGTGCAAGCAAAAACTTAGAAAAAGTAAGTGCAGGAGAGAGTGATCAACTATTAGCAAAAATATGTGAAGAAAGGCACTTCACATCCCCTTTCTAAAGAAGCTGATAGAGATGATTAACAAACTTCAAGTAAAGAGAAGCCTTTCTGGAGCAATGGAAGTACAAGACATCCAGAGTACCTGTGAAGGGAAGTTTACCAGCAGAAACAGAGATGGGAGACACTTCTTTCCTGTACAGTACTCTGAAGCACTACTCATGAAAGGGGTGCATTTAAAAAGACAGCATCTAGGGGCTACCACAAAGAAATGAAGAAAAGGGAACTTTTTGTCAGCAATTTCATCACTCTACTGGTGCCTATCATGCGGATGCATATCCCACGTGAAACATGTTCTCAGCCTTAAGACCAAGTGTCAGTTTGTAAATACTCTACAAGAACAACCAACCAAATAAATTAACAGTGAGTTTAACTCATCAGTATAAATGTGGTTACATTCCTTCCCTTGCCAGGGGCAAAGATGGGTCCAGCAAACAAGAACCACCACATTTGGTGGTGGAAACAGAAAAATTCAGTGGTGGAAACACAGAAAAATTCTGATTTGGTAGGAAACACAGAAAAAAATCTTGCTCGTGATGCTGAAACACACATCTCTTGTGAAAAACTAAAAAGAAACAGGTAAGAAAAACCAGCCAAGCAAACAGAGCTCAAAACAACCACTAGTGTAATCCAAATGTCAACTCCAATACCTCTCAGTAATACCCATGAGAGAAGTACCTAGTGGCAGAGTGCAAGATATGGTATACTGGTAGATGGTAAATTTGCAAGTCAAGCTATTGTGCTTCCATTTGAAAAACAAGGTTCTTTCTAAAGCAAGTTCTTCACTCTGGAATAAATCAAGGCCTGAGATGTAACCAAACATGTGTCTAGAGCAAATATTTTATTGAAATTCATTTGCTTATCAGAGCGTAGCACTATTCTCAGTTTTCAAGGTAGTCATTGCTGGACTCATTCTTTTCCATTTCTGATTTCTTCCTCTCTAGGCTGGCAATCAAACAAAGCATCATTCCATAACCAAAGAGCAGCACGAGACTCCAACTGGAGATGCAGAGTGAGTGCAAACACAGTACATTGAATGCAATGTACAGTAAGCAAAACAGACAGTCCATGGAAAGATTTAACACATAACCTGAGGAGGGAGGTCAGCACAGCTGCTGAAAATGCTGCAAAGTGAAAGAGAGTGGCATAATAACAGAGAGGAATGGAAAACATTCATTACTACTCCAGACATTGTGAGGGCAGTTCCACATAGTATTGCACAGCACACGCCAAGAGCCAAAAGAGCTCTGCCTTCTGCAGCAGACACTGTCCCTCAGAACACAAGCACTCTCACAGCTTCCTCACCTCTGGGCACCTTCCCTTCCTCTGTAGCCTCAACAAAACTAAACCATGAGATGATTGCTAAACTGCTGTGGTGAGGTGGGATATGTCAGAAGTGAAAAGGTAATAGGCTCAGACATGCCATATATGCATGCTTATATGTCAGAATATTATATAAAATTGACCATCAACCCCACAACTGTTCCGTGGCTCTAAAAAATTGAGGTATCCACTGACAAAACCATGCCTCCTGCTAAAAATAAAAAATCTGAAGTAGAAAGCACTCACTTGATAACTTTACGAATAATCTAATTACCTGCAGTAGGGCCCTAAAGGTGTGAGCACCTAGAAAATAGGCAGCCAGGTACAAAAAAGTAGAACAGAGCTTTTTCACAGCTTTGCTAGCTCTTCAGAACTAATGAGCAAAGAGAAGGGAAGGAAAAAGAAGAAGAAAAAAGCTTTTGACAGTTCACACTCTAAAAATACCATGGCAATAGACATGTCGAGTAGAAAAGCACCATTTTCAATAGGAGAGGTGCACATCCTGGAAGCCAATCATAGAATTCACCAACCATTTCTTACTATATCCCCAAGGTATAGAATGTAAATATGCACTTCATGCATGCTGGCTCACTCCTCCCTTTCATTAGTGGTTTTCAGTGAAAACCCTTTTTGAACACCTAATTAGCACTAGTCGTGTGCCAAGCACCACCAGGGTGGCCAGACTAAGTGACTGAAGTTCACTGAGTCAACACATGGGTTAGTATGAAGTGACACATGCAACCATTAGCTGAGGACAGCAAAAAGCTTTGGAAGCAAACACTGCACATTCATGAGCAATCCAACATGTTTGTTCGTTCCAAATGAGCAGACTCACTATCCCTGTATCTCTCCCTTTTTGCCAAAAGTCCAGTGGAACACTCCAGGTGCACAGTGAACCAGAACTGGGATTGACAGAGGTGGAAATTGAGCTTTTTATTTTGCTCATTTCTCTCTTGGAGCAGTCCCCTGGTCCTGATTACCTCACATCAACACAAACAGAACTGATTACACAAATGCTGTATGCCAAAGAGAGCAGCCAGGACTGCTCTGGGAGTGACAGCAGAGATTTATGCCCATAAAATTGACTGTGTTGCTATAATGGCAGGCGAGTGTGAAACACAGTATTCCAGAAGTTTTCTCCCACTGAGTTAGGCAAGCAAACAGGATAGGGGGTTTTTCTTCCCTTTTCTTCTTCTTCTTCTGTTTTATTTTTTCCTACCAGAAATAGCATTTTAAAGAATTTTAACAGCCATTATGTAAGACTGCACTCTCCAGGCAGGGCTTTTGGCAAATCAGCTGGTAATAAACAAGTGCACTGCAATGGTTTTCTCTAAGTTTTAAAATTACTTAATTAATCACTTTTAATTCATAAAACCTGGCAGAGCTGTGCAAAATACTGATTTGGGAAATACAGGTGTCTGGTAAACACTCACTTTGCTCTTGACTAGACAGTATTGACAGAGTCACAACTATTAGTCTGATAATGGGCAGAAAAATCCATTATAAAATTCTAGGTGTCTATTAATACGATTGACACTGAATTAGGAATTTATGAGTTCAGAATATTTTCATACCAATCAATTTTGCTATGAGTCTCCGTCCTACAGACCCAAAACACAAGCAATTACGTAGAACTGACAGATCAGCACTCTGACACACTATGCTAAGAACAGTACAGTTAAAGGACACTGTCTTTTATAAGTTTAATGCATTTCACCTTCAAAGTACAAAACATTCAAGCCTCCACATATGGACTAAGAACTCAAAACAAAATTCAAATTTCAACATCTTCCATACACTCTGTTACAGGCACTGTAGCAGAATTCAGAACTGTAATAAAGTCTATCCACTGACTTATTTTTCTGTATTGACAACCATGCTGTCATCCTCCCCAAAAAATGTTGTTTCTTATGTCACATGACTCTTACTTAAGTTTGGCACTTTTCTCATGAAGCTCCTCCTTCAGCTCCAGATTTTCCTTATGTGCTACCTGAGCTGTCAGTTCAGCCTGGTTTTTAGAGGCAGCCAGCACACAAAGCTCTTCTTCCGTCTCCCGGATTTGCGTTTGCAAAGACAGGAGGCGAGACATCAGTCTGGCATTGTTTTCCTTACAGCTTTCAGCTTCAGCCTTCAGCTCTTGAAAAGAAGCTTCTTTAGAGATCATGCTCGACCTGAGTTTAAGAAGCTATAGATAGAAAAGGAGAAAATCAATGAAGAATAGTTTTCCCAGCCTGAAATAACATGACTGTATTATCAGCTTAGTAATGTGACAAGAAACACATTTCTATCACTACAAAACTGAGTAGAGGGACACAACTTTACTTTCGTATGACTAGGAAAATAAATGGAAGAGGTTTGCAAAAACAAAAGCTACTGTTGGGTAACACAATACAACTTTTCAAGATAACATCTCACAGGAAGATAAGTTTATTTACTAATTCAGAATTTAGGAAGTCTAACTTAAGTTCTGCTGCACAACCTTAACTCATGTCTCCTATGTCTCTGCATTACAGCAAAGTTATTAACACCACTATTCCCTCTTTTTTGCCTGCTGCCTGCCTGCTTCCAAATCTGGTGCTCAGTTCCACAGATTATCTAGAGCAGCAGGGAGCTGTAACAGCAAAGTATCCTGCTGTATTAATGTGGAGCCTTTTGATGGTTTGAGGCATATTCAGATGCAAGTAAATTTTTGGAGAATTGTGTGGTAGGCACCCACTTCTCATCTTATGCAAATAGCTATTTTTGGGTATGATAATGCAATTAAATGTAGCTCTATTTACACAGAAACAGCAATAGAGTCTTTTAAGGAAAGGTAGGAGGAAAATCACTCTCAAATGTTAAAGACCTCCTACAGGGATGATGCTAGAGCTTTCCAAGAGTTCATGGAGATTTTCCCCTCTCTTTTTGATAAAAATACCATTTTCCATTGAACTATTTCTGCTAGAAGCTTCTCTAGGAAACTGTGCTTGAGGGAGACTCACCAGGCAAACAAAATTTTCTTTTTTTTTTTTTTTTTGGTCTTAGGAACAAGTAATTTAAAGTGGACTTTTTTGTCTCAAGAAATACTAAAGCATGTTTCAGCTTTCCTGACAATTCCAATTAAAAGCATCAAGATGCAATCTGAAGTACTTCTGTTCTATCACATAAAATTAACAGGCAAATAATTAAGCCAAACTAACTGCTCTTTATGATGAGTGGTAGAAATTCTAAATTGTGGCAAACATTCTAAGGCAGAAGTATTTAAGACATTAAACTGCAATCCAGGACAATGGGAAATTCACATCTCTGTTGGAGTCTTTCAGTATGACCAAACCCAAGATACTCAGAGAAATTCAAGAGGCCAGTGAGCCAACAGAACAGCAACTGCCCTGGAAAAGGGAGGTCCTGCTTCTCCTCTTTCCATTCATGCATGCCTGTCCTCTCCCACACACCAGCTCTGTGTTTGTCTGGCTCCCCCACAAACAACATCAATAACAACTGATAGAGAACAGTTCACTTCTTCTCTCGCAGGGGAGAAAGAGAATCAAGAGAGCAAAGGCTACTGCTGAGAAATCAGGCAGGAGCATCACCCTTGCAGCAGCAGCACAGCCTTCAATAAGCCTATGCTTCATGTGCAAGTGCTGGTTTATCAGACACTCTGGAGCAGCACTGAGTTCAAGAAAAGCAGCTTGGCTTCTTCCCGGGTTCATGGGCTTCATTTCCATACTCCACCCTCCTCTTTGTTCTAGAAGAAGCACTTCTATGGCCACAACGTGAAATACAATTGGGAAACTGATCTGGCTAAAAAGCAACTCAAAAGGAAAGGAATTATTTTTCAATTGCATGGACACAAAAGTGCACAAAAGTGAAAACTACACATGCATCTGTGCCAGCACAAGGGGTGTGGCAGTGTGGGGAAGGAAATGAGCAGCTGAAGGAACAATAGCATTGCTTTGCTTGGCAGCTGGACCAAGCTATGGTATCTTAGAGTGTTCATAACCTTAAAATTTCTCTGTGGTTCAGCTCCCCATGTCATATTTTTTTGTCTGTCCATTGTCTTTGTGGTCAGTTCCAATAGCAGAAAAAGCAAGAATAATCCCATGTCGTGAGTTTTACAGAGCACTCAGCAGAACAAGGCTCTGACCTCAGCTGGGTCACGAAGGTCTTTATTAACAAGAGCATGAACAGCTGCTTTTTTGACTATGCTTTTGCAAGCACTGTCTTGAAAAATCTATAAATCAGTCAGATGTTCTGGCAATAAAGCCATTCAACATTTCCAGTAATAAATTCTTTGTATGAGAACATTAGATTCTGTATGGTTTCTTAAAATTTAAATTTAAAGCACCAGGTTTGGATAAATGTTACATGTAGGGGAGCCCTGCAGTAACTTCAGGATCAACTAGTCAAATTAAACCTCAGCCTTATGCCTGTAGTTCTGTATGTGAACAAATGTAAGCATTTCATGTCTTCTAAAGGCAAATTTTACTCCACTTTAAAACTGCCCGCTGCCCACAATGCTGACTTCAATCAAATCAATTTTAACCAGTTACATGTTAAAAAAATTTACTTGTGGAAATAATGCAGCTCTAAAAATTATCCTGTAATAAATCCACTCCTGAGAAACACCATCTACACAGCAGGAAGTGTAGAAAAGTATGTGTATGTGTTCTTCAGCCTCTCTAGCTACAATCAACCTCATTACCACAAACAATTTCACTGGTAATGAAAGCAGAGCAAATTTGGGGAGCTATAACTTGAATAAAAGGGAGAAATGAGTTAAGATGAGCAGCCAGATCTTAACTCACCAGCAAGAAGAGGAGGATACTATCTAAATGCTTAACCACTATCTAAATGTAAAACACAATTAATTTTCAGGTTTAATATATAAATATTGCACTTAGATGATGATAAAAAGTTCCGCTGCTTCAAATCTTCCATATACAAACTTATAATCAGATCTTGATCACAGAAGAAAGCAAAGTAAAAATCACACAGACATTCTAAAAACAAAAACCCAAAAGTTCTGTAGCAAAAGCAAGTTTCAGACTTTCTCCAAGCTTTCTATTCTCTGCATAAAGTGACTGCAAAATATCCTCAGGTTTGGAGAAGGATTTGAGATTATTTTAGATGTACCTCTGACTGGGCACAGTCATACTTCACTGAAAGGGCTGCAAGTTCACTTTGAGCAGTTTCAGCTGCAGCTCTATAGTGATTCATCTGCTCTCTAGTGACGGGAATATCCAAAAGAACGTGATCATGAGATTCCTGTGAAGGCAGAATGAAGATAAACCCATTAGACATCACATTTTTGAACATTTTTGCTTCAGTGCTTTTTTGTTTGATTAAGCTGCTCAAGGGCATTACTCCAAATGTTCCAGAGTATTATTCCCGGAGTAACACACACTTACTGAAAAATAGGTTAAACACTTTTCTACAAGTCACCACTTTCATCTCCAAGTTCAGCCACCAACACCAGTGCTAAAGTAAGATAGTCCCCCTCATCAATCCTACAACCTCCCACTGTTTTCTCCTCTGGCTATTTTCAGAAGTTTCTATATATTTAGTAACATTCAAAAGATCCCTTTTCTACACTTATCCAGTCACTCTTTCAGCCTGTATAAACTTCAACCCAAAGGGAGTCCTCAAGTGTCTCTTATGCAAAGAATCACTTTGATTTTTAGACTTCAGTTTCACTGCACATCTCCTCATTTTTCATCCAGAAGAAATGTTGAAAAAAGCACAGTGGCTGTCCATCTTCTCTGTGCCACTCATGATTTTTCAGATTTCTATCACATCTCATGTCCACAGTCTCTCTACCAGGCTGAAGAGCCCATGCCTACTCAGACACTTGTATCTGCTCCTCCAAGTCACTTTTTGGCTTGCCATTTGTTTTTTTACTTCTAACCTTTCAAGGTTAGAGGTCCTTTTGACATCACTTGGACACAACTTCAGCTTCCTGACTGATGCTTTCTCACCTCCAGCCATCACCAAAATGGCTTCTTTTCATTCTTTTTCAAGTCCTGATTCCATGACAAGCACTGCCTCTGTCTTCTAGTACAGTCTCCTTCACACCACTTGTATAACCCTTTTAGCTGTGACCTTTAGATTCTGTAGTAAGCTTTCTCCTTTTTGTGATGTTCTGTTCTTCTACAGTAGAGCAGGAATGTGCTGGATTTCTTGGCCTTTATTACTTAAGTCTTTCAAGATGAAAATTCAGACTTGAAGTCTTGGTAGAGTTTCACTAGACAGAACTTTTTTTCCCCCCCCCCAATCAATACTAACTAAAAACAATGAAATATAACCTCTTCAGAACAGAACTAAGTTTAGGTTATGCTGGGAGCACACATGGCAGAGAACTGAACATGAGATTTGTACTCCATCAGCTCTCACACAGGACTGAAACAAAACTGCAATCCTGATACATTTGGGTATGAATTACAAAATGCAAAACACCCCCAGATAATGACTGGTTTTGGAAAAAGGCACTGTGATGGAGACAGAGACATCGTCTCTTCATGCTTTTCTACATCAGCATCAATTTCCAGGCTGAGATAAATTACAAGTTCAGCCCCCACCCATTTCAAATAAGGGGAAAAAAAACCCTGAAGATTTTTCCAAATACATAAACATCTAGTAAAATAAGAATTCACCATGCAACACATAGAGAAATCCCTGAGGAATAAGGAAAAACTACTAGTTTAGACTGCAGCAGAAGATAAATCACCTCGGATTAGTTGCTATAATATCACCAACTCTGTTCTTTAATCTTTCTTCCCTGTTGACACTAGATTAGACCCATCAAGTTTAATTGCATTCATCTCCTTCAAAGGCATTCAGCTGTGTTCTTCCACAAAAGAGTTGCCACTCTCATCAAGCCAGACTGACACATGCAGAAAACTCATGGCCACATAGAACACAGCACATAATCTTGGAGATAAAAGGGCTGCTAATTTTCTCCACACTTTATCACTGTTCTGAGGGAGTGAAGGGAAGCATGTGCCATCTCCTCGCTGCTTTTGTCTTACTTTTGCTCCACTCTGCTTGTTTCACATGTACAACCACATGAAATTCTTCAAAGTAGAGGGCATTCTTCTCATTCTGTCATACACCAGGGCTCCAAAACCATGGATGGAGATTGCAAACAGTAACACTGGGTATGCTGGTTATGTATGTTATTACATTTGTAGTACTACATGAATGTAGGTTTTTCCTTTTCTTCCGTAAAAAAATATAACTTATGAGTTCACAGAAAGAAGGCGTACATCTCAAAACTGGTGAAATAAATACATTTCAGGGCTGAAGAAAAGAAGCCCCCAGTCAGCAGCAATAATCAAGGTAACAGCTTTAGAACTTCCAGAATCTATGTTTTTCATACAAATTAGATTTTTTAAATGATGAGCACTTTAAAGATGAAGCTACACATCCAGAAGGATTTAAAAGAAGTTTAAATGAAGACAGGTGCCAAAGTCAACAGGAATTACTGTTCAACTCATCTACAGTCTTAGTGAGATTTACTGAGGCAGATCTCTGCATCCTCCAGTGCCTTAGTAAATATAAAACTAATCATGGTGGTACCGTGCTAGGAAAGTTGGTATTATCATCATACTTTTAGCAGGAAACATGCATGCTCTAAATTAATAGTTTTCTATGTTTCTGTGGATTGCCATCAGCCAGTCACAAATATGATCTTTAATCAGACCTACCAGACAACTCAATTTAATTGGCATGACTTGACTATAGGGATAAAATTTGTAATGCAGATGTGGCACTTTTCTATCCATGGAAAAATTCAGATTTTTAATGTTTAATAAGTATTATGTAATCAGACTGATTTTTGTTAGGAAAAGAAAAATTAATGAAGTGTTAAAAATTAGAGTAGACAGAAGAACTTTTAATATATTAACACTCAATCAACTCTAAATAACCTAGGTTTTGGGCATTTCTCCCACTCACATTACTAATTTTTTTGATCACAGTCATCCAACTTCACATGCTAAACAGAAGCTAAGCCTATACTTACAATACTTAAGAGCAATATCTACTTGGACCTTCAGTTTTATTAGTAATAGGTGTTCTTTAGAATATCAACAATATATGTTGATTTTTGTTATTGGTGACCATTTTTGTTTTGACTTTTTTACCAAATAACTGCCTTTATCTCCCTGGAATCCAGACTTTAGTTGGAAAACTTCATTTGATTCAGAAAAAACAAAACTACAACAACATTCAGTAGTTTTATACCTGTCCATATACTTTGAAATCAGCCAACTGTTAAAGTCACTCACTCCCATCCTGCTTTTGGCAGCTTCTCTTTTATTTCCTGCTGTGTTTCTTATTTCAGTGCTGCCAAATGCCACTACCACTGTCATTGCCTGCACACAGCCCAGACTCCTCTCCCAAAACATCATTTTTAAAAATCTTTTTTGAAACAGAAAGCCCCCAGTAGGCATTTAAGACCCATCACCACCGTGAGTGACTTGTCAATGCACTGTCATAGACTATACTCAGGGCAGGGATCTCTTCTTCCCATTCCCAAAGTACCTAAACCAATTGGGGTTGACATACCAAAAATGATGACTCACGAACCTTTGTTGACTTCATTCTTCCTTTGCTTCTACAGAACAAATGGGGAGAAGAGGGAAGAAACGTTGAAAATTAAATAGATTTGTAATATGATGGCACATGACATTGTTTTTCACAGATACGCTTTACTTTACTAAACTGTATCATAGGTTAGCATCAGCAAAGTTGGGCATGAAAGCAGAACACCATGGGAAAGTTCCTCTAGCAGCCTATGAGCTCTGATTGCCTCCACAGTAGTGAAACACCTCTAACCAAAACAGGCACCTTCACATTAACTTGTCCAGAATCCAGCCACACAGTCAGCCTTCATGCAGTGATTGCTTCCTTCACCACTGCTTTTCAGGCACTCCAAGTTTTTATTTCACCTCTCCTTTTGTCCTGCATCTCTTCTACACTGTTATATTTTAAAAGGATCTGAGCGATAACACAGGATTTATCTCAAATGAAATACACCTTTTTTCCCTCCTCAGATATGAAGGTAATCAGTGGGTCCTTTTTACCTACATATTTGTATAGGACTTGGTACAGTGGTTGGACTCAGTGGGCTGTTCAATGATTTTCATAAATCCCAGTGTCATAACTGTTCATATTCTGAAATCAAGCAAAATGAGATATCCCAAATCTGCAGTGTTTTTTCTTAAGACAAATCGATATTCATGAGTGTACATGGCATAAAATTGTTTTATCTTTTGAAAATACACTGCAGCAGCAGAGTTGATTATTATTATCATTTGCTGCAACCAGAAGGAAGATGACATCCAGCATGAAATACCAGAAAGAAAGGGTAGTTGAAAAATTTTCACACTTGGCTACTGCAGATTTTTCTTGGTAGCAGCAGCCAGCCAGCCAGCCAGCATGCACATCACCTCAGAAAACCACAACAGCTACACAACACGAGCATGAGAAGGTTCAGACACTGTTCCACAGTGACTCAGATTTTGTTAACACATACAAAAACAGACTACAATGTATATGTCACATATAACCAATGAGGTTGGAAAGGACTGCTGAGAACATCCAGTCCAACCTATGACCAAACACCACCATGTCAAACAGATCATGGCACTGTCACATCCAGTCTTTCCTTAAGCACCTCCAGGGACAGTGACTCCACCACCTCCCTGGGCAGCCCATTCCAATGTCTACCCATCCTTTCTGTAAAGAAATTCCTCCTAATGTCCAAGCTAAAACCTCCCCTGGTGGAGCTTAGGACCGTGTCCTTTTGTCCTGGTTAGCTGGAATAGGCCGACTCCCTGATTGGAGTCACTTCAGGGGGTGGGAAAAAAAAGGGTTCACAAATTAACCATCCTGTATGTATATTTTGGGTCTTCTTCATAGATAATGCTTTGCCCAATTTGCCTATCAGGGATCTCAAAATGTATTAATAATTATATGTATTAATATACATCAAAATTCGCACGTAATATTTCACAACTATTTCCGTTCTGTCACTTGCTCTTGCAGACAATAAAGTGCCAGAAACACCCAAATACTTTTGATCACTATCCACTCAGTAAAGTCCTATTTCCCCTTGCTGATTCCATCTTGTAACTCGGCCCAACTCACGGCTTGCAGTACTTTTTTTTGTTATTGTTATATACCCATGGAGTTTTTCTGCATTAATGTAATGTTCCAGAAACATGTAAAACTAACTTAAGTGTTCTCAGCAGCTCAAATAAATTACCAAAGAGATTTTCTAAATTCTTTTCAGAAGGGTACTGCTCAGCTCTACCCTCCTCCCTTTGCAGTAATCATTGAAAGGTATTACTGAAAAGATAAAAATCACTCCTCTGCTGTTCATCTGTTGAAGAGGCCAATTTTGAGCTTGATTAATGAGCCCAAATGAAAACTTAATTACAAGAAAAATTTTAGTCTTACCCGCTGCTACTACGACAAGAAGCAGTTAGAGGATTTTCCATATTTTGTTTTTCTCTTAGGATGACGTGACTTTGCATCTAAATATAATAAATGCTTTTAATGTGATGAAAGACAGCAGTCATCTGAAGGCAATTAGAGAGACACATCACCTACTCTAAACATTACTTAACATGCTTTCTGGTTGACTTCATCCTTTGTCTCTATGGACAAATTAAGGAATTTGGAACTCCCCTTACACTTTCTCTCACAGCTTTTCCAAAATAATTAACAGGGAGCTGCTGTGTTTATTTCCTAAACAATAAAAAGGGTAATTGCTAAGACAAAATTAGGTGCTTATGCAGGGATTTGTGCAAACAATTTGTTCTACTGTTTCTACTTTACTTTAAATAGAGATAAATAACTTCTGTAACAGAACTGTTTAAATGGTAGATTTAAAAAATAGACCATCAGACAATGCCAAGAGCTGCAATTTTCCTACAATGCCTGCTATGCTTTACTGCAGTCAACAAAATGCAATTATTTTAGAAATACTTGAGTATATTGGTATATACACAACTAAAAACTGATCAGTGCTGTAGTTTGATTCACCAATTGTAACTTACATTTTATAAACATGTAATTGCTAGCGTGTTTTTGAGTCCCAAAATCAACACTCACTAACTATTTGAACTTGGCTTGGTTAAAGTGTGGAGCAGGTTGCTGTCAACTCTGTCACTAAGCAGTGCTAGAGAAAAGTTTCTAATTGGGTTGTAACAGTTGTATTTCATATAATGGCAGTTGTTTTTGCCACCACAAACTACCAAAATTCTGTAATTTTTTTTTGTTTCAGAACAATATAGCTTCATTACAAAATTGATGTTCGACTAGTCAGGAGATAATGAACTTTCACACAAATTGTTTATCTTTTGGAACACAAAACTGTTACAAGGTTCCTATTATATTTTTAGTACAAGGGTTTGATCCTTCTGAGCAATATCCTCTAGTGTCTCCCTTAAATTCACATCAAAGCAGGCAAACCAGTTTCAAAGGAGGAAGAGATGCAAAGAAGAAATTCTTAGATAACTATGAATTCCTGCTCTGTGAAAGCTACTCCCTTCTGCAGCACTTAGTAAGAAAAATCTTTCTGGCCTTGAACTTGTAAAGATAAGCTATAATGATCAGCTGAAGTTCATGGGGCTTCAACTGCACCATGCACAGACCACCAGGTACAGCTCTGCACCTGCAGGAGTTCTGGTTTGGGATTGGGTCTTTTTGTTTGTTTGGGGGTTTTGGTTAGTTGGTTTTTATTTTGTTCGGTTGTATTTTTGGGGAAATTTTTTTTTTGGGGGGGGGGGTTTAAAGGCGAGATTAAATTGAATAGTGCAAAGATGATTTGCAGAGGGGAGTTACAGCCAGCCTGCGTCAGCCTCTACAGCAGCACCGACAGAAAAGGGGGAAGGAAGGGGGACATATTTCCAAAGTCAGGGCTTTAGTCCCTAATGGGGGAGCTGCCCCAAACCCCCAAGCCCTAACCAAAGCAAACCCTCGACCTTTTCTGCCTCGCCCCGTCCCTGGGTTACCGCGGTTCCGCCGCGCCGCAGCCGTGCCCCTGGCAACGCGTCCCGGGATAAGGACGGACGAAGGGAGCGCCCAGGCTAGGGAAGGCGGGACAGTGCTCGGTGGCTGCAAATGAACACTCTTCAGAAGGGGAAACTCACAGGAACGCCGAGGTTTGTTGTTTTTGTTTGTTTGTTTTCACTTGAAATAAACATTTACCTGAGAAAATTTGCTCACATTTTCCCTCGGAAATAAGTCAGCAGAGAGGAGCCGAGCAGAGGGCACTGGAGCAGCGCCTCCTGTTACCAGACAGGCTTTCCTTCTCCCCCCGGAACCTGCCAAAGGAGCCCCCCCGGCAAAGCAGCCTTCCTTGATGGCTGCTGAACTGCCTCCAGGTGAAAGAGCGCTTCCTCCTCTTCCTCCTTCACGTTTCAGATAAAGTGATAAACATGGGAAGAGAGGAACTGAAGGTTGCAGTGAAAGAAGGTTAGACCTGCGGATGTATGGGGGCTGCACATCATTTTCTCTGAAGGTCCTGTGAGCTTTAATCAGCCTCTGGGGACAGTGCTGTCGCGCACCATTTCTGTACTCAAAAGTCAAAAAGTACTTCACCTTTCTCAGGAATGCTGATTTAATCACGTTTTCCAGAGAGGAAGATGAAGCTAGGGATAGTACTAATTTTGTTTGTCCTGGTCCCTGTGTGCCCGATACCATTCCACTGCCGAGGACACAGAAGCCCCAAGCAGATGGGTTTTGCCGGCGTGGATCATGCTGCTCCAGGGTAGCCTCATTCTGCAATCCCAATCTATTAATTATTTTTGAGGGGTTAAATT
>VYXD01016806.1:938065-949593 GCA_013397195.1 Hylia prasina
AAAAAAAAAAGAAAAAAAAAAGAAAAAAAGAGAAATGTCTTGTAACACTCTAAAAAAGAACAGGTGCAATACCCATTCTTCAAGCCATTTGACTGAGAAAAAACTACCTTATTACAATGCTCACACTTTAAGATGCTTTACTCTTGTTTGCTAGCATTTCAAAGTAGAGTTCTCAAAAGAATTTTATGTTTCTTCTTCCTTAACAGGGACAGAAAATAATTTAAGAAGGGTTAATCTGGGAATTTTTAATTCTAAGTAATTTCAAGGAGTCATTTTCGTTAATCAAATTCTTCATGTTGTATTTCATAAAATGCATGTTCTCAGCCTTTCTGAGCAAAGAATGATGCAAATCTCTTGAATGTAGGTACCTAATAAAGCCACACTAATTTTTGAAAGAAAAAATAATTTAAAAATTACTACAAATTCACCCTTCCATGAAAATGCTCAGTGTTGAGAAAAGATGCTAAAATTGATCAGTGTTATGAAATCCCAGTTCCAGGACCCAATACACTCAAAAACATGCCAGCTGGTATTCTGCAGGTGTCTAAATGAGAATGGATGTGTAAAAATAATTTCAAAGCCGAAAGTCTTGTGATGATGTCCCTACGATAAGCACATGTGGTGGGGTCAGCCATCTTCTGAAGGAAATAACTTGGTTTTACAACCCTGGAATTCCCCCCTGGACAAAGGGGATGGTGAAAAGGCAGTAGGCATATGGGGGAACTAATCAAGCTTGGGAAAAAAGTGGGGATCTGTGTAAGTGAAAGCTGCTGCTGAAGATGTATTAGGTCGTTTTTGGTTTGAGGAACTTGAACCAGACAGAGTCCTTGAAAGTCTACACTCAATTCATGCAGCTATTTTGCACATCCTCTGTATGTGGATCTTAGGTTTCCAAGTATGTATGAAAACTCCCTGATGGGCCCCAAGCAACTAGTTCCTGCTAATGCTTCCCTCGTAATCCAGCAAAGTAGCAGCAAAACTTCCAAGGGCCAGCCTAACATCATGGATGCAGTCAAAGCTGTGTATCAGATACATGACAAAGGCACTCAGGTGTAGCTCTAATTCAGGATTACCTGAAAACAAGAATACAACAAACTATGGAGAAATGGGGATGCTCTTTGTTCACATAAAGGTACTCAAGCCCTCACTGCAAGTTGTAGGCTCTTCTCTGTCTGGAGGAATTTACCTGAGTCCCTAACCTTAGCCCAGGGGCACACATACTCACTGAGGGGAAATAGGACCACTACACACATAACACAAGTCACTGGACAGAAGGGAAAGTAGGTGGAAAGACCCTTCAGCTAGCTTGAGGGAGCACTCCTGCACCCTAACTCTTTTTCCTGGAATGGTTCTGCCTCTTACACAGATCCTAGACTAAAATTAACAATTACGTGTGTATATAAATCATCTAGGACCAGAACTCAGTGCACTTCCTGACCTATGACAATTACTGGTATTTTGGGGGGAAGTGGGAGGCAAGAGATGAAGCCTATTCCAAATGCAACTGCATGAAATACATCAGAGTCATTTGGAAAGCATCAGCCTTACCATGGTAGTGTGAGACTAATCAGTTAGCTAATATTAAGAAAAAAAATTTAAAAAACCCATAGTATATATCTTGATGTATCTTACCTCAGCTTTTAATCTTTTACTTCATTAGACTTGGAAAAAATAAGTGGAATCCCAGGAAAAATAAGTTTCTACAAGGATGAAAATTTTTCTTCACAGGGAGTTTGAAAGATTATGATTGTCACTTACTGAAAAGTGATAGAACAGAAGCAGCACACAAGTACTGAATATGTTTATTCACTCTAAGTTATCCTAAGAGGACATTTTATATTTCTTTCACCACTGGAAAAAAAGCCAGATGAGCTAAACCTCAAAAAAGTGCTGTAAATAAAAACCCTTCTCACATGTCTGCAGAATTCACAACTGCAACGCTGAGGCAGAATGTGGTTTAATCCATAAGCTAATTCTTAATTCATGTAAAAATACACGGAAGTGGACTTTTTATTTGTTAGAAACAGAAGTATATCAGCACGAATAAAAATGTACAGAAGTTTTCAAAACCTTTTTTAGGAAAAAAAAACAAACATAAGCAAACAAGAAAACATAAACAGTCCATATTACAGGACATTTTTCCTCACATGTGTTCTGCCACTAGCATATAGAAAAGAAAGAAAAGGACCACTTTAACCAGCACATTCTCTATTTTATTTAAAAATCCTTTGATAAATGTTAAGTGAATTTCAACTTACATTTTGCTTTAAATAAAAATAATTACAAGCTTTTGTTCTGTAATTTTGGGTAAACAGAAAGCTGGTAAGCAAACAAACTTGAGTGAGAAAAACCCAGCAGTTCTGTACAAGATTCCATTTTGGAATTTTTATTTTAGACACAGTTAAGGGTTTCTTTTTAGATTAAAACCATTTCATAGAATAATGTTCATGCAACAGAGTAAACCTTTTTCCTATGCTGTTTGACAGGAGAGGAGATAAATGTTCACATGGAACAAGTTGTTAACCATGAATGCAAATAACACTAAGAACTTCAAAGGAACTATTTCAACAACAGTTAGGGTTTATGGGACATCAGCAAGGTGTGTAAACCAAAGCATTTTGGAAATACTTTAGTTACAGCAAGAGCAACACCAAACTACTTCCATTTTTGCTGAGAACAAATGGAGCACTTATCAGTTCTAGAAGCGATTCTGGAACTGATTCTGGAAATGACACCATCAGCTGCACCAACCTTAGTAAGAAATTGACAGATACATTTAAGAGATTCTCAAGGATTTTTAAGGTTTTGAAATTTTAACAGGAGTAAAAGGAGAGTAAAAATTAGAAAATTCCTTATTATTGCCCTGTCTTGTTACAGAAGAACATTTTATGGTACCTATCTCTTGCATCTGTATCTTTCAAAACGTCACTGAATAAATATGCTTTACAGGTTTATGCATAAAATCTGTTTCAAAGAAAAAAAAAATCAGGGCCTAAAACCTGAATTATTTTGTCTTCCCCAGCCACTGAAATAGCGTAATAATGTCTGACTTGCACAAAATTATATAATTTATTTCAATGTTCTTACAAGCTTCCAGTCATACAATCAACTTATTTTCCACATCAAACTATTTATTTTAAGAAACCTTGTATACATAAGAAATTATTGTAGATATCTTAGATGACAACTTATCAACTATTCAGACAGATGTGTGTACTGCCTTTCACTGTGCCTGTGACATTACTTTCCTCCTATTTCATCAGCAATGAAAGTCATCATCAAAAACTGACTTACAAATACAGTTGTTCAAAAGGTAGAAAACAAAAATAAAAAGTAAAAAACATTTTTTGTTGTGGTCCTCAGAATTACTGAAAGTACCTTGGCTTTTGCCATAAATATTCAAGTGGCATATGAAATGAAAATCTCAAAAATTTGGATGCACAGATCAGTAGCTGCTGAGTTATACTGTAGAAGCATTTGTAATCAATCAGTTGTAACACAGATGTATCGAAGGAGCTTTCTTAAATACTCAAGTAAAAAAATGTTCTGTTACAGCACATGCTATTGTTCTAACACATGCTCGAGGTTGTTTTTAAATTCCATCTAAATGCAATAGGTTCATGCTGCCATTTCATGAAGCTGTATTATAAAAAGTAATTAATATTGAATAGCTACAAAAGCATTTCCCATTTCTAAGTGAACTGTAGCAAACCCATCAGCGGATCACTGTGCCACACTGGAATATGTCTTCACAACTTTGTTGTGTCATGGGAGACTGTAACACTGCATTTACAGCAACACTGATGTCATTTTTTTTCATACAATCGATCAAAATTTTACAAAAATATAGCCAACAAACATAAAAGTATGCTGCATATTCAGTTCTGCCTAGAGATAGCACTTTGCAATTACAGCTATAGAAGTCAAGCATTTGGAAGTCTGGGCTGTGCGTTCCTTATACAGCCACACAGTCCCACTGTGTATCACCACATAAACTTGTCTTTGTGAGGGGCAAAAGCTGGAAAGTGCACTTTTAATCAACTGGAAAATAGAACTATTTTTTTCAGCATGACATCATGTCACACATTAGCATTCACATGCTAAGTTAGGAATTACATGTCTTGTAGTAATCTTCATAATTCAGTAATACTGAGCAAACACGGCTGCATCTCCTAATTGATTTTGTATTTTGTAGGGCTGTATTTATCATAACGTCATACTATTCATTTTTCCCAATCTGCACTGCGAGTTCCCAGAAGTAACAGCCTGAAAGCAACCTGGGCACAGGGACACATTAACAACCAGTAAAAAACTAAATCAAGTTTCTCAGCATGTGTAAGGATTGTGTAAGAGACAAATCTATTTGTCCCCGGTGGCCTCAACAGTGACTTTCTCTTCTTGTCCATTATACACTTTTAAACCCCTCCAGCAAATTAAGTCAGCACCTTACAAACAATCTGAGCGCAGGCAAAGCACATTTCATCCCCAGTTCCTTTTGTCTCTCTGGACAAGGTATGATGTTGTCATTCCACAGCTTCCATCTCTCTGTTCTTGACCCAAAGTTGTTGCTTCAAATTGCACTTGAAACACGTCAACAGCATTTTCAAAGATGAGACACTGAGGTTCCAGTGCAGAGACTCATCCTGTCTTTCACATATTTGATCAAAGCACTAAAGCTGGAGTGCTGCTGAGCTCTCTCCAGTCAGAGAAGTCTTCAGCAGTCTGACCTTCAGCTTTCCTGACTGGATTTCTAATTTCAATCAGGTGCCTAAAGATGAGGATGAATTCACCCTCCAGGAGTACTAAGCCAAAGATACAAAGCAGATGAGAGCAGTAAACCCAGGTCTCCAAATTATAACCCTCTCTTCAAGCGCTTCATGAAATTCCTTGCATTTTTGGTTTTGAATATTTGACCTTGGAACCTTAAAATACCCTTTCAGATTTAAGAAGAAAATAGACACAATCAATCAAAGTCATCAGCATTTGGAACATATTTATCCACTGTATAGATCTCAGTTGCATGAACATAATGAGCAGCAGCTTTTGAGACCACGGTAGAAGAGTAGAGATGGGCACCTAACAACTCCAGTTAACAGGAACCTGTATGGCATGCTTCTCTACCCTGTACTTCTCAGTGCAAATGGGGTTGTATATCCTCCCTGAAAATTAAGGCATCCTTCTTAAAAAACAACCAAACAAACAAACCCCCCCAAACAAATACATTTGAAAAATAAAGAGAATTACCAAAACAGAAGGAAGCAGCAGTGCTTGAACCTCACACATACACTATTGACAGGCCACCTGCAGATCAAGTCTGCCTTAAATCTAAAATCCAGTTAATGTAACTGCTTGGGTTACATTATTTTTTTGTTTGGGAAGGCTTTTCTGTGTGCTTCTTTTTTGGTAGAGCTTTGTAAATAAACAGTATCTTCAATATTCTTAAAATCAGATTGTCCTTTCTTACACTAATCTTCCTACCAGATGGGACAACTCTCCCACAGGCAAACTCACTGGCAACATTCAACTGTGCTTTAAAATTTAAATTCAATTTTCAATTCTACATGAATATTTACAAGCTGTCACCCAATAACTTATCACTTAATGTAATGCAAACTATACTCAAAACATCAAACGAATCTGTCCGTAACTAATTTCTGAATTCTCTAAAATACTTTCACACAATGCATGAAATGACATGGAGCACAAATTATTCTGAAATAAGTAAATTCATGCTAATGTGGCATTGGGGAAATTGTTTCTGAAGCAAATTTTTCACTTGTTAAGCTTTAACTCATTAAACTCATACCCACTGATGAGGAAAAAAGTATTATGGACAACTAAACATTCCTTTTAAAGATCTGCTGACACTGGACATTAGGAAAACAAAATATATTTAAATGCAGATTGATTTACATATACAAAGACAGTTTATAAATTTTTGCACAACATTAAAGTCTTTTGTGGGACAAAAACAAATCACTTGGGAGGAAAAAGCACAAACAAAAAAAGAATCTTTCCTGAAGCCAAGCATGGAACAGAGAAAGTAATTATTAAAGTCAGACTTAATCTCTCTTTCAGAATATTACAAATCATTTAACTAGAGACCAGCATCAAACTGAACAACCCCGTATTTTCCACTTACCATCCACTCAGGTTCAGAAGCCTGAATTTGCTCACCTTGTCCAGGTTTCAGCCCAACCTGAGTGTCAGATTTCAGTGTTCTCAAACTACAAAGAGGTGCAGGATGAAACTTATTCAAGGCTTGATGGAAGGGGACACTGTACTCCCATTTTCTATCTCCTGTCAATTTTCTATAGTTTAGATCACCTTTGAAAAGAAGCAAGTTTGACTTCTGTAGCTCAGCATACAAGTCAGGAGCAACTTCACTCATACTGGAGAAATCATGTGGTAAAGTCCAAAACATGTGGTCACGGAAAACCCAAACTCCCTTTTTCAAATTGCCTTCCCAGTTTATCCCACATCTAGACATCCACATGTGATTAGCTGACCCCAGTTGTTTAATAGTCCAGTTAAAATCATGCTTTGTGGTATCTGATACATACCATGGAATACTTTTTCCATGAAAATAGACTTCGTCAGCTAGCTTTGATGATAACAAGAAATCAGCCAACACAAGATCACTTACAAGTTCAAATCCAGCATTATCCAGGATTATGTCAACTCTAACATTACTTCTTTCTGTTCTATCTTTTTTGGCATTTACAAGTAGTGACCAAACCTTTTCCATATCATTCACTATGATGTAAGGTAGCATGTTTTCCAGAGATTGCAAGGGACTAGATTTCTGAGAGCTGTCTTCACCAGCTGAAAAAGAAAGGTCACACTTATTGCCCCACAATGACACCTAGAAGGAAAAAGAAAAAAAAACACCAAATGTTTACTAAGTCTCACTATAGTTACATTCTCAACTTCACATACACTGAAGATTTTGTTCCCTTGCTTTTGTTTTAGGTAATAAGGTTCTGACTCCACATATTCTTCCAAGCTTTAATAAAACTCAACTTCTTGTACAGATATCTCAACATAGACCAGATTTTGTGCAAGAAACCAAACAAAGCTCTGTATTTACACAGGCATTAGAAGTGACAAAGATGGAAGATTTAGATCAACATAACCACACTGATCACAAATATTCTCCATACTGCAATTCCAAAAAATATCAGTGGTAACACCAAAAAAAAGGAATAATAAAAACAGATTCATTTGGCTGCATGTTTTATTACCTGCAGCCAAATAAGTATTTTAGGTATATGTATTTTAAGTATACACTAATGAGCCCATTGTACAGATTCATCTAATACTTGGTGTACACTGTTGCCAGCTAAGGGACTTATTTGTAATCCTACAATACTTTGGGGTTTCTACCCAAAGGCACTATGTTCCAATAATAATGTTGTTATTAAGCTTTTAAATCACTTCTGACCCTGACTGACTTTTAATTTTTTTCTCCAAAGAAGTCTAAAAACATTTAAAGTGCCAACCAAAATTAACTGTTTTAAGAAATTATAGGTAAAGTTCAAAAAGGTCATCTGGAATTTGACTTAAAATGTTGGAGAGTTACTGCTTTTCATATACACAGTGAAGACCAGCCGTTAGTAAAAAAGTGTCACATTTAATAAAAGTACCCAAAATATAAGTATTTTCAGAATAGCAGCAATACAGTAGGGCTATAAGGATTTCATCACACTTTCACAAACAAAAGATCTGTATTTTAATTTCCATATGAAGTTTAGATTCTTTATAACCTCAAATTCTTGCTTGTTTCACAGGAGAGATAGTTTCAATTCTTGTGTTCAGCAGTATCTGTTTACCTGCAATAGCTTAAGAAGTTCCTCCTGAAGTTGCTTTTCATCTAGATCCTTGATGTTCTTAAGGAGTTCCTGGAAGTAAGTGCATAAGGCAATAACAGCTTCTTGGGATTCAAAGAAATTTTGAGCCTTTCCTTCCTTAAATACGTCAAAGTTGTTGATAGGTGGGCTAAAAAGAGAAGAAAAAATATGCTGACATACTTCCCATATTCCTCATTACAGCACATGAAAAGGGAGTTCAAAGGTTTTTTTAGACTGTACTACAGGCCATGGTTAGATTTTCCACTTCTAATTTGTCCTACTGGATTTTCACACAACTCTGTAACAGCCTAATATTGCATCTTGCTAAAATAGACACTATGCAAGGCATTTTTATATAGCAATATATTCTGCAAGTGAACAAGTATTCAACCACAGCAACTCTGGGAACTGCACATACAGTGAGCATTCTGAACGCCAATCTTCAGACAAGAGAATTAAAACTGTAACATACAAGTGAACTAGTCAAGAAAAGCTGGCCTGATTTTAAATGTGTTTGTGTGTGCTGGAGTATACTTCCCATACCAAATTCTCTTCCAGTAATAGGAAGGTATTCCTATGAAGGTCTTTACTAGGAGTTCGGAAAATTACCATGACAGATGAGAATGCTGTAATATATAAAAATTATTATGAGACATATTTGCATGACGACCTTTCCACAAATGATTGAAGTCCCATCCAAGCATAAGCTAAAGAGCAACTAAATAATGGAGACCAAGAAACTTAAAAGTTAATAATGAAAAGTATCTGCTCAGCTTTTAAAGTGCAATCCAGCGGATCAGCCTCATATTTGAAGCTTTTGGTACAAGAGTTCAAATTACACAACGTACCAGTAGAAACTGAGTCCCATTATTATGTTTGCTTCTCCACAGTGCTAAGGGTAAATCCAGTACTCATGGAGCTTTCAGATTATTTTGGCAGCAACAGGATCTTAAACTGTTCATTCCTACCCCATGACGTTGTACTGGCACATCTCCATGGTACCAGCACAACAAGTTTTTCCTGCCCAGTTATTTTTAACCAGTATCAGCTCCCAAAGTTCGATGCAACACATGGTCTGCAAGCACTGCTGTAACTAAGAAGCTGGTGTACAATGAACAACGGGACTGCTTAAGATGGGTTTATTCCTGTAAGAAACAGTTCTCAAATGGTAACTTCAGATTGCAAGCAGTAAAACCAGTTAGAATTCTCAACAGATTTGTGGCTCTCATATTCTGTGTTTAAGGCTTAAGAGAAAATTCTAGACCAACAAACCTCGTAGAAATGCTACACGATTTTCACATCTCAATTCACATTAGTCTGCAAGATCAAGCTATACAGTCAAGCTCAGGAGTTTTCATGTAGACCAACTCACCAAAACTGAAGCATATTAAAAAATTAATAAGCTTCAAATTCTGCTGAATGTAAGAAGGTATTAATTTTAAATCTGAGGTGCAAGATGAGGAAAAAGGAATATGGTAAAAGCTTAAGATCTTACACCTCAGCTGTCTTTCTTTTTCCCCAAATAAAAATGGAAAAGAGCAATGTTTTCTGAAGTAATATACCAAGCCCGTAAATACTTACTTCTGTGCTAATGCTGCATGGATTCTTCGATACATGTAACACTCTACATACAGCCAAGGGGACTGAAACCAACTTGGTTCTCCATTTCCATTTGGTAAATTTCGTTGGTAGTCCAAGTATTGGTTCCACAGTGCAGCATCAGGCAACTCATCTTCCAAAGGGGTCACTGGCTTGTCTGTTTGCAGCTCATTCCGCAGTTTGGAGAGGAAAGATATAGCTCTCTTCTCTGCTTCAACACCCTTCTGGAAAAAGTGGAGAACAGAAGTTCCTATTCTCTATGTTTATTCCTGTAGAGACAACGATCAACTCTTCATGGAATGTGTGATGTTTTAATTGCCATGTGAGAGTCCCTGACAAATCACAGCCTGATTCAACAAAATATATTTTGGTGAATAAACCTCATTTCAGAGCCAAGACCCTAAAATGAATTCCATATGGAACTTCTTTTTAGATTGGACTTTTTGGTTATTAGACTTTTTTGCTTATTATATGAAGAGTTGAAACACAATCATGTTCAGAAGGTGTTACTGTCTATCAAACGCTGCATTAAAACAAAAAACCCAAATAAGTTATGCAGTTGCAGAAATGACAAATCACAAGGAAAAGGTTAGATAGAAAGGTGTGTTACAGAACTATTAAAACCAGCAACTAGAAATAAATTATTTTCTAAAAAATCGGACAAAAGGATTGAGACAAGTCTCACCAGTAAAAACAAGGCAGAGAAAGGGTCTCAAGGGCTAGAGGGGAATAAACATCAGGGAAAATAGGACCTTACTCTTACCTCACCATGTTCTTCAAAAAATTCATTTTTATGTCGATGCAAAGTATCAATAACTCTTGTGAGGATCTGGGGAAGTCTGTCTTTAATTGTAAAATATGCAAAGGATCTAAAAAACAGAGGATCAATATTTTATTGTCAGCAAAGGATGAAATGACTTCAATTAAAAAAAAAAAAAAATCCAAGGTCTTTGTGCTAGTTTGGGCCAGGGTAGAGTTAATTTTCTTCACAGTAGCTAGTATGGGGGTTTGTTTTATATTTGTGCTGGAGACAGTATTGACGAAGCAGGGATGATTTCCTTATTGCTGAGCAGGGCTTGCACAGAGTCAAGGCCTTTTCTGCCTCAGCCCGCCCCAGCCGCCAGGAGGCTGAGGGTGCACAGGGCTGGGAGGGGACACAGCCAGGACAGCTGACCCTAACTGACCCAGAGGCTATTCCAGACCACACGGTGTCATGCTCAGCCATGGAAAAGAAACCATGAGGAAAAGGAAACCAGGAGGAAAAGTTGGCAAGGAGCCTAGGGATCAGTCAGTTCTTGGTGAGTAATTGCTTTCATTTGCCTTACTTGGTTTTCTTGGGCTCTGTTTCTCTTTGCTCTTTTCATTATGATTTATTCTCATTCCACTTATTAAACTTATTAAATCTCAGCCCACAAGTTTTCTCATTTTTACCCTTGTCCTCCACTTCTCCCCACCCTGCCGGGCTGTGTGGTGCTTTGCTGCTTATAACAGAACAGTATTTAAAGCAGCTTTACATGCCCTTTTTAAGCAGTGGACAGCAATAAAAAACAAAACGAAACAAATTTCAAACTGGTCAGGTTATTGTGCCTACTTTTGAAGAAGATTATAAACAGCAGTCTTTTCAAGAAAGAAAGAGTTAAATGACTGGTCCTGCCTTTTGGCAAAAAAATTGCAGTTAATTCTAGGCTAAAACGCGACCTGTATTGCTAAGATACCCAGAGGCAAAACCTGAGAAATGTAAAACTAAAAGCACAGAAATGTGCTACAAGTTTATCACGTATCTCATATCAACAAGAAAAGCACTCTGCATTATATACTTGATTTACATTTTCTCCAAACGCTGTTTATGTACGAGGACAACGCGCAGAACGCGGCCGGCCCCACAGAGAGCGCACACCCGCCCTCGAGGACGATTTTTACTGTGAGATCTCTACCCGGTGGGTTGGAACCCCGGAGCCGAGCAGCTGCACGGGGAGCACGGCACCGGCACCGCCCCACGGCCGGGCCGGGCCGGTGACTGCGGCGGCGCCAGCGCCGCGCCCACAGCGCCCCCTACGGGCCCCGTGCGCCGCCGGCGCT
>VYXD01016806.1:950199-976778 GCA_013397195.1 Hylia prasina
GGTGGGGGGGCGCGGCCCCCCGCGCGCTGCCGGCGATGCCCTCCATGCCCGCCAGGGGCGCCCGTGAGTTGCGCAGGGCGGGGGTGGCCTCGCCTTCCGATTGGTCGGCTTGGGGCCCGTTGTGCCCGCCCCTCCCGGCGCGCAGCCAATAGGAGCGGAGGCCTCAGTCCCCTGCCGCCCTTCCCCCCGCGCTTGCCGCAGGGGCGCTGCCGGGGGCGGTGCGGCCGCTGTTTCCCTTGGAGCCAAGGCCGGCAATGTGGGGGCAGGGAAGGGGCGGAGTGTCCCGGCGGCCGGCCCTGGTGGGCCCCGGGGGCAGTCTGGAGGCGTACGGACTGCGTGGGCTGGGCAGAGCTCGCGGGCCGGTCTGTGCCGGTCCGGTCCGCCCGCCGGCGGAACGGGCCCGCCCTGTTCGTACATGACGGTGGCTGTGCCGCAGCAAGCCGGGCCTCCCGGCCGGGGAGGCGGCGGGCGTGGCTAAAGTGTGCCGTATGCTGAAAAGACGTCGGGAAATAAATCCCGCTTCCATGCCTGCTGCTCGGAGGTGGCGCCTCCTGCCCTGTTGTGGTCGGCCTTTCGTCCCGCTTTCTTCCTGGATTACTGTGTTCCGTTCCTTCTGGCTTGGTGCCTCTGGTCCCGCAGGTCTGACGTTCAGGCCCCTCGATGGAATTCAGTCTCTATGATCTCTCTTGCAACTTACTGTAAGCTTGTGTAGTTGAAAAATCATTCCTGGCATTACTGATCTGGGATGAGTCTCTTTCTGCCACTTACCACACACTGCTGGAGACTTTACCCCTTGCCCTGGCACTCCACCACCTGGGTTGCAGTTGCTGAGTTTCTGTCACCTCTTTTTATCCAGAAGGTATCAGGCCTTTAAAAAGGTAAATACACCTTGTCCTGGATAGGGTCACTTTTTAAATACAGAACATGTTTTAAATCAAAATAATAGTTTGTCCCAGTAAGTATGCCAATCATAGGCTTCTAAATTGGGCAAAATGTACAAGTGAAGAGCATAAAAAAGCATAAAAAGTAAAGATGTAAAGATATAAAGTTAAGCCCAATGTCAGTTTATCTAGGTATCCTTGTCAGGATGGAGGGTTTGTTCCACAGCACGCACCATGATTTGCTCTTTAAATAAAATGTTGATTTGAACTATTACATTAAGTAGTATTTATTTAGTATTATATTTAGTTTACTTAGTATTGCATTAGTTTATTTTAGTATTGTATTTATTAGTATGTATTTTTAGTATTGAAGATCCTCCTTCAGTTTTTGGAAAAAATTCTGAAATGGGCAGGTTTTTTAACTAGGCCGCTTAATGACTTTTTGTTTATAACTTGCTGAGGATGGATTTTGTGTCATAAGGGAAATGTTCTTGATTAAAGAAACCAGATGAGGGCAGGGACTCATCACTGAGTTTTTTCAGCAAATGAAACACATCCACTGAGGTACTGAGTCTGTGAATATTTTTGTTCTATTAGCTCACGCATTGTAGTATAAATATAGTAGGGTTGCTCTTAGTTGGAACTGCCAGCATAAGGACACTGTTGTGTTTCAGGCTGCACGGTGGCTCTGCAGGCAGGCAGGCCTGGTGGTCCCTGTAGCACCAGCATGTACTGGCAGGAGCAAGGCTGTGAGTCTGCTCCATTCTCACTGTGGTCAGGACAGATGGCTGGGGCTGGATCTGTGCTCGGCTGTTCATGGCACAGCAGCTGGAGCTGATGCTGAGAGCAGTGTGTGTGTTCTGTAGGTGACATTCCCATACAACCGTGTAGTAATCTAACTGTTGTTTGTGTTATATATATTGTATATATTTTATTATATATCGCAATGATTCACAGCATCAGATGTTGTCTTTAACATGTGTGCTTGCTTGCTCCTAAGCAGTGGGGTTACTGAAAGTTCAGGCTGCTGCACAGACTGAGCAGCCAAAGGAAAAGATGCCCACTTGCATATTGACGCAGCAACCAGTTTTTTCACCGGTTGTTGCAAGCACACAGATGTTTTTTGATCTTAGAGTGTTTCCATAGGACCAAAAAAATCTTTTTATTCCCACCAATGTCATGTGCTGAGGAGTGCTGACATATGCAAGAGTAATATGGACCACCTTTTAGATAAGAGAGAAATAATATTATTTCTGTCCAAAATGTTGATGGATAATTTTGTTTGTTTGTTTTAAATACAGTTGAGAGGGAAGAAATGAGACTGAAACTTCTGCACCTTCAGACGAGATCTTTCCACGCTTTAACAACAATATGCCAATGCCAAAGCTTTAACAAAACGCGACGTCTACTATTAAAGCTGGATAATGAAGTTGAAAGAACAGCTCACAGAACAGCAAAGCCTTGGAATTTGTATGCACTGAAACCTGCGTTCCCTTGGTTGACAAGTCAATGTGTGCAAGTCAGGAATTGGCATTTTCTCCAAGGATTTCTGTCTGCTCTGGAAAGAAATGTTTATTATCAGAGTGGGGAGGGTTTTTTCTCATCCTGGAGACGTTTGGGTGTGACGATGATGGAAAACTACAGGCTCAATACAGAGTGGATCAAAAAGCTTAGGAACACATCATCAAGATTTTATGCAGTTGTATCAGCTGGTAAAATTGTCCCCAAGCCCAATAACCAGCCAGTTAAGAGGCCACCAAAGGCACCGAGGACCAAGCAGCCATCCAGAGCAAACCTGCCACTCTCGGACATGGAGGTGAAGTATAACGTTTACAGTCTGTGTGACATTAAGGGAGTGCTTAAATTTAATTTAGATTCAGATTTGGGTTTAGGTGAACATTTTAATTAACATAGTTGTTTGGTGAGGAGGACTTCATTATTTACACTAGTGTTGGAGCTTTGCAAATAGAAGCAAGCTTTATAGAAATTGGCGTCTCGTATTTTGAAGGCAAATGGAAGTGGAGGGAAGATGAAAAGTGGAAATGTGAAGTGCATTAAAAGTAGTTTTGACCAGTGCTTTCAAATCACATTTTCTATTGAGAAACGAAGTCCAGCTTTCAGAATAATTTAACTTTCTCTACATTTCCTTGCTTATCCAGATCTACCCAGTTTTAAGGGTTCACTCATACAGAAATAACAGTGAAAGTAAATAGTATAAAGCTTACATTCATATTGGATGAATGTAAATGAATGTGAAGTGTAGCCTCTGTTACCTGAGGAAGGTCATTCCATGTGTAGAAATAGCACCTTGATTATCAGACTCCGAGGTCTAAAGAGGAAATGCAGCAACACACTGTTTGAGGTATGATAAGGAAGAACAGTGCATATTTGTAGCCATATCTCCTTAAGCTAGCTCTTAGCCAAGCCAAGCCTTAAGTGCAGTTGAGCATAGGATTTCCATGGTGAATCCTGGTGTCAGATGCGTTACTGTTCTCCTCAGTCTAAAACAACCGAGTTCCAGGGTGTTCTTAGTAAAACAGTACAAGTGAGACTGAAACAAGCACTGTGCCTTCAGAAATAGCTTCCATGTTGCAAAATATATCTGTTATGTGTTCTACAAAATGTGAGCAGAGAAAAGCCCTATGAATTTCTTGCCTTCTCATAGCTAAGCTTCCTATTAGTATTTAGTGTGGTAAGCAGGTGCATGCCTTAGTGTAACATAAAAAGGTAGTTACAGACAATTTAGTTCCCACTCTATTTTCATGTTGCTTTGGAAGGGGAAAGTGAAAAATATTAGTCCTGAAATACTATGTAATGTTTCCAGCTTTTTAGTCATGCTATGACATTACATTCAGAGTTTGATTCTTCTTAGTTTTGAGTGAAGTGACAACATTTTTGAGGCTTTTAAATAACACCATAGAATGCAAACAGTTTCTTTGTTTGACATTTTCATATATATGTGCGAGTAATATGCAGTGCTATTTTTATTTTTTTCCGTTGTGAAGAAATGGAGAAAATACTGCCCGATACACCAAAACAATAATAAACTTCCTGAGGGAGTTTTTGCATGGCAAAATGCTGGGCCAGAAATTACCTCTAGTATTGCAGTCCCTAACGCTGAGGCCATTGCCTTAGGCACATCTCCTTCTCATCTTCTCCTGCCTCTGGAGACAGAAGTTGCAGGCCCTCTCTTGGGGTTCTGTTAGAGAACCCTGAGGATCTGTGGTGTTTTGTCTGGGAGGGCCTGACAGCTGGCACCTTTTTTTGGCAGAGCACTTGGTGAATGACATCCTTCCCATCCTCCCCAGCACTTCATGTGTTTTTACAAGCAGAGTGCTGAGCACCAGCAGTGATAAATTGTTGTACAGCCAGTTTTTCAGGATAGATAGAGGAGTTCCTTGAAAGCAGTTAAGTGGTTTAGTCAGTCCATTAGTGAATGGTACCACTGCTTGGATAACCTGGTACAATCTGATGGCAGGAAAAGTCTCTGAGCTACTTCTTAATGCTACAGCCATCTAGCATAGAAGTAGCATGAAATTCAGGCAAATAGTATTTACTGCACTTTATCTAAAGACTGATTCCTGTGGTGATACAAGGAATAAAGTTCATCTTGTAGGCTTTCTTTCTTAAAATTGTTTGTATTCTAAAAGTGGAAGAGATGGACTAAGGGGAGTTATGATTCCATGAACCTGTACAGTCGTTGGGGGCATGATGATACAGAAAAAAAGTTGTGAACACACTTAGCTGTCCTTGGCAGCAGCCATCATGTGTGCTGCTCTGAACAGAATCTCAGTAACACTGTAGGCAGGAAGGAGGAGGAGGTGAGTAGCTCGAGTTCCTTTCCAGCACCAGTACAGGTGCTGTATTCTGGGGTTTCTGAAGTTTGCAGGTGAAAGCGTTGTAGCAGAAAACATGGCATTAAGGTTGATCAGCCATTTAAGCCATCTATTTTAGGATTAGCTGAGTCACTGATTAGATTTTTTGGCTGTATCTCCACTAGCACCCATGGACATATTTTAGGTGTCTTATTCAAAAATTTTGCCTAAGCTGAATATTCTCTATTAAACAAGACTTCTGTACATATGTAAGTAAAACAAAAAAACCGTGAAAGTAGTTCACATCCAAAATGCTATTTCAGGCATGTAGCTTAGTGGAAGACCTCTGGTTGTAACTAGATGAGAAATGCAGTCATTGAAACTAAAATTGCAACTGTAAGACAGAAAGTCAATGCTGTAGTGCATTTGCCTTGAAATGAAGAATATCCCAAGTAATAAACTGTGGAAAGCACAGAGCAGGATAGAGGTTTTCAAAGGTGAGGATTTGCTCCCCTAACTCTTGACAGAAGAGTTTCATGGCAGAGCATGTGGACTTCAAAATAACCAGAGCTTTTTGGAAGAATATTCAGATGTATAATTGGCACTGGTGATTTAGCAATTGAGAGTGGATTTATACAGTAGAAATTGTGATAATGAAACTTGATATTTCAAGGCAACTGAAAACACAGTTCTCTTCCACTGTTAATTCAGCCTTCTAGCACAGTTGTGGGAATATGCAACAAAGTTGCTTTCTGAATATTATAATTGCTTTGAAAGCTTATTTTCTGCTAGTGGTTGCTGAATTAAGATAATGTGCAAAGCTTTGGATGTGATAGTAGAACATGGACATTAAAAAAGAAAAGTTCAAATGTGTGGTGGTGATTCTAATGATTGGTGACAGGCCCCCCTGCAGAGAGCAGAGCTCCTCTTGAAGCCTTGGTGTTTGACAATATATGAGTGCTGCAAGAATGTAACTTGGATTTTAGGTTGAAGTGTATTGTGGGCCTAAATGCCTGCAGATGAGCGCAGTTCTTTTGTTCATTTGTTGTTAGTTACATCCCCATTTGTATTAGTTACAAAAAGCTGGGAAGTGACTGATCCACAGTGAGACATTGCTTTCTGATATTTTCCACTACATTCTACTGAAAAACAATTTTGTAGGTCATACATGGTATCAGAACAAAGAAATACACTTCGAATGAGCAGTAGAATTTGTAAATCAGTTTATCGTGACTTGCTCGATTAATCAGGAAAATCTCACATCTCCTTGCAATTCAGCATCATTTTTCCAGTTATTTCTTTGACTATGACATATTGGTTGTTTAAGATTGTGGTATGTTGGGACAGACTGGCCCAGGTGCACTGTTCAGCTGTGGTGTCAGTGGAGGCCACGCTGTTAATGCAGGATGCAGCTCGGGGCGGGGGAGGGACGCTGGAGATGTGCAGCACCTGCAGCTGGCCCGGAAGGTCGCTGGCTTTCTGTGCTGCAGTGCCTCAGCCCTGGCAGTAGCTTGGTGCATGGCAGAACATCGTGTTTGTGGCTGGAGCTTCTGCTTGATAAACAGATTAGGGTAGTCAAACTCCATTTACCTTTAAAACACTGATGTTAAAACTGTTATCAGCCGTGTCTTGCCTCTGGTTTCAGTGGTCAGCCAAGTAGGCCATAAGCCGTGGGATGGGAGAGCAGCAGCAAGTGCAGCTCTGCTGTTCAAGTATTTGATCAGTGTTCAGGGAAGAAGGGTTGTCTTTGTGGCTCTATCACAGAGTTTTTTTGTTGTGACTTCACTGTTGTGCCCCCTGGCTTGTTCTCAGTGTGTGATTTGCTTTCCCACTGAACAAGGAGCAAGTACACTTGTTAGTATATGTACACCAGGTGGACATCGTGGCATTGATACCGCAGAACTGTGGATAAATGAAAATTACCACTCTCTTAATAAATTTGAAGCTAACAGTTCTCTTACTACCATCTTGCTTCAGCCTTGCCCTAACTCAAATCTCTATTCCTTTGACACAGAATCTGATGCAGTGCACAGCCTTTGCAACAGCAGATGAATATCATCTTGGTAATCTGTGTCATGACCTGACTTCACATGGATATGTTGAAATAACAAGTTTGCCTAGAGGTAGATCTTTGAAACATATTAAATGCAATGTTATATCGTGGGAAATGAAATATGGGTGGGGGATATAATTTTTTATAACTTTATGTATAGATTCTATTTGCCTAAAAATCCCTGCAACAAAACCTGTTAGAATAGCAATATAAGCAGCTCTTGCTCTTACCCTCTGATAATTTTTCCCAGCATTACAATTACAGTAGAAATATAGAAAAATTACATGCATGCATGAGAAATAACTTTGGAAACTGATTGATACAGAGAATTTCTATTGACATTCACTGACTATTAGTTTTGAATGTTTTATTTTAATTAATCTTTCAGTAGAGAGGTAGTGCAGTACGTCAGCTGTCAAAACAGTTTTGTAATTTAAAGTGTTGCATCTTCTTTCTGTACCCAGATTTTTATTAATGTAAATCACAGAGTTAGAGAGGAAGGCATGCAGCAGAGAATCTTGCTGACTAAGTGAAATGAAAAAGATACACACATAAATGTTTAGTTTCAGTAAAGAGAATGGTGTTGATACTTCTTGATTAGGCCAAGTATATCCTAGCAATTGTTGAATGCTTCACTTAGGTAGGCTTCAGCAAAGTAATTGATTCTGGTTTCCATAGAAAGTATCTCTGAAGACTTGGGAAGGTATGGCTTGGAAGTAGCTGCAGTAGACTACAAAAGAAAAACAAATGGATCTTATTATAGCTTAAGGAATCTTATGCCCTGGAACAGCTGTGATTTTCATATGTCAGTGGTAGAATGCCTTTTCTTTTTCCTTTGAAAGAACTGATTATATGAAGCTAGGAGAAGGACAGGCAGTTCATGAACATTTCAGTAGGGCTTATCAAAAGCCTGTCTGCCTCCTCAAATAATAATCTAAGTGCAGTAATACTCCAGTGGGTCTCTTCAAGTGCAAGATTTACTGGTGATTGTCTTGTTCAGAAAGATGAACATGAAACACAATACCCACTAGGATATAGGCTTCATGTTTCTTTGTATTAAAACTAATCCTGGTTTCACAGCTTTGGGATAGAAACTTTGTACAACCCCCAGCATGACTGTGAATTAAACGTTACTGTTGATGTTATTTTACCCTGGGAGTGTCAGTTTTGCCAGTTCCTTTTATTTCTTCATGGTGTTTTTGACTCATAACAAGTACTGTTTATGAAAGGTTTGGAGGAAGTAATGATGAAAGGGTATTGGATTGTGCCAGCAGATCTGAAGTGTTGTGATGGTTGGCATGTGCATGTAGCAGTGGTTCATTACCAAGCCAAACACTGAATCTGGGAAAATAATTTTTAAAAATTATTTCCATGTAGAAATCTAAAACAGCAGTTACTGTGTGAATTTGTTGCTGTGTAGTGTTTTGCCAAAGCATTATTCTTGGGCTTGACATCTTTAAAAACATTTTAGAGGCAGATCCTGCACCTCCACTTAAGGTAGACCAAATTCTCTTCAGTTGTGGGTGTTTTGGATGGAGTAAATAAATAAAGATATGGCTGGAATTTGAAAAAGCAAATGAGAAAATGTAGATAAATGCTTACTTCCATGATGAACTCAAACTTCACATCTAAAACTGCTCTAGTTATTCATCCAGTGATGTGTTTCTGAACTGGAATAGCAAGTGGAAGCAAAGCCTTTAAGGGCTCATTCAAACCAACTGTGTGGTCCCAATTCAGATAAAAGCAAAAGTGTATCTGATACTTGGTCATCACTTTCTGCTGCCTCAGTCTACCTGGCCTGAGCAGTAAAGCAGAAGGTAGCATTTGTACACAGGCAGAAGTCACAGCATTTGATACCCTGACACTTGGTTTGTGATTTTCCTGCAAAGGTGTTTATATTTTTAAGGCTTAGCTGTTAGGCCCTGCAAAATCTTTGTGAAGTCTCACTTTAAATAGAAGTAGGGGGCTTTTCTGGTCTAGCTTCCTACTAGTGCTGCAACAAAATGAGTCACGCTGGTTTGAAACCACATCAGGACTTCTAAAACTTTATCTGTATTAGTGAGTGGCACAGAGAAGATTTGTAGAAGAAAAATCAAACCCCTGTTTTAAGAACCCAGTAACCAAATTTTGTAAGTTTGGGGGTGTTCTGCTTGTACTAGCTCTGGGCTAATCCTCTGTACTAAATGCCCCGTTAGTGGTTGGCGTACCACAGGAGCATTTTTTTGAGCTTCTCTTTCATTTTAATCTCATGCAAAACCCCTCACATTTTATGTACTGTTGTGCAGTGCACATCAGAAGTGTGGTAAAGGAGGGTGTGTAGAAGATTTGTTTCAAAAGCACACTCCCGATGTGCAGGGAAATGCAGGTGTGGGCTCTCCTGTCTTGGGGCTACACTCTTTAAAGTTTCTGACTGGCAAAGCAAAGTCAGCACAATTTGAGTGCAGATTAATCCCTTAGTGTATAGAAAAGAAGAGCTTCCAGGCAAGCAGATCTGAATGGTAATTTGTCTACTACAGTGCACAACTTTCACGGCTCTCTCACATTGCATGTCCACTTCTGTATTCTGTTCGTGGTTATTTGCAATGTCTGCATCAGTTTTCTCCCAGGTCTTTTGTTCTTCAAGGCTGCTACCTTTCATTAACTGAAGGTTCTGGTGAAGTTCCCAGTAGAGGCCCAGTCAGTCTAGAGTGTGACAGTTCAGAGAAGCAGTGTAGTTTGATATTGTAGTTGGTCCCTGGCAAGCATTTCTATCAGAAAAATAAAATGTGAGACTGGCTGATGTGTTAGTATGCAACTGTTGAATTACATGCTTACAGCTATCAGGTGTCATGTTTAGAAGTTTGACTAATTATTCCATTTTTTTCACTTATTTTTTACTTCTTCCATTATTTCAAACCAGATGCTGCAAATGTTTTGGTGGTCAGTACTGAGAAATCTGCAAAAGAAGATGATCCTGGCATGATTTTTTTCTTCAGGTAAGCTATAAATCATGCTCAAAACATAATGTCATTAATAGTAATGGTGTGAAGGAAGTAGTGCAGCTTGCTAATTCATTGTATCATATGACCTCATGAAACTCAAGGAATAACTGTCCAATCAAAATGATCTTAAAAAAAAATCAGAATTATTTAAATGGTTAAAAAACACCTTCTCATGGTTTTTCATCGAAGTATGGTTAAAAAGCAACTAGTATGTAGTTTCTGTGAAAATAGTTTTAAGTTTCTTGATTCACAATGACAAAAATTGCCACTGTACAATTTGAGTATTCCATTAAAATACATTTAAAACAGTGTGATTACACTCAGTTTTTCCTTGAATTCACAGGGAAGGGGCTGTTGTATTTTGGAATGTGGAAGAGAAAAGTGTAAGTAAAGTGAAACCTGGTTAAAACTGCATAAGCAGGTATTTTGTCAGTCTCACAAAGCTCAGCATGCTAGAGGTTTGTTTGGGAGGTTGATCTTTCCATGAAGGAAAAAAACCTGATTGATTCTTCTCCAATGAGTGCAGGTTCTTGCCTACTACTGCCCTCAAGTGTGTGGGCTGCTGATACATCACCTTTAAAACTCATGTACTTAAGACAAAAATCTGAAACTTTAATCTAGTGAGACTGACAAAAAGAAAATTCTTGCAACTCTACATCCTGAAAAAGTACATCAGAAAAATCTACCTGTGAATGATTGTTTGAAAAGCACTAATGTAATAGAAAATATGTTAGAAGAAAAGGACCATTCCATTCTATTCCATTTTCAAGTCAAAACTATTAAAGATCTATGTTTGTATAACTTTGAAAGAGAAAGAATTATAAGCAACTCTTTAATACTGTTCTGTGTTTTTACCAGCCAGTAATTTTCCTGAAGGAAGATTTTTATTGATTGGTATAATTATTAAATATGTTGCTGACATATTATATTTTGGTGATCTTTGCTGACCTAGAAGGATATGCTAGAGGCATATATATTTTAATGAATATATTTCTAGTTATTTCATGTTTTAAATGTATTTTTTTTACTGTGGTTAAACTGGATTCTAGATACAAAAAGTATTGACCTTATCTGTCATCAGAGTATGTGAAATTAAATGGTGTATTAAATAGATGATGCTGATATGCACAGAAGTTCACAGAATGATTTGCGTTATGGTAAATGAAAACACAGAGCAGTTGTTTCCATATGTGATCAATTTCTAGAGTCAAGTTCACTTTTTCTGTTTCAGAACTGGAATGTTTCTGAATTCCTGTCTGTTTTGAGGGTGTCAGTGTGTCAGGTGTCCTACCAAAAGATACCAGTCCTCCCTTCAAAGCTTGCCTGTAGCACACTTAGGATGCCATGGCTGTAACTACACTACTGATTCACAAGTATTACTGAAGACCAGCTGACTCAACTCCTGATGGTCTTTGAGTTGGACTCCTCAGCCCACCAGAGTACTCTGAAAATTCTCCTTTTGTTGTACATGCTTAAATACTTTTCAAAATTTGATACCTTGTTTTTCTGGTCAATACTAGTATCAGTAGTTTGTCCCTTGCTAGCTTTATTTATAAAAGAAGAGGAAAAAAGCCTCTTTCTGCTTGTTGAAATCATTGTCAGAGCTTTAACTGCCAAATGACTTGCTCAAATAGAGGAAGTATTTTTATGGACATGCTTTAATGAACTGAAATGAAAGGAGAAAAACCCCAAATTGGTGTGTAGAACAGAAACGGAAAGTAATTCAGTAAAACAGAATGTAGAGTATCACTGCAAATGACAAAAGTACCTCAGAATGACTAGTAGGAGAAAAAAAACTATTTTAAATTAACAGACACTTAACAGGAGAAGTAACAAATACAGACTGATCACAAGGAGAAATATAAAATACAAAATAGCAGTTTCAAATACCTGAGTAGGAAGGTTGTACAGCAGTTTCCTTACCAAAATAGCAAGGGCAAAAAGAAAAACCAGCTTTGAGGTTTTTTAAAAGGAAATTGTGTGACGTAAGTGCCCATAATAGCAAGAATTTGCAGCTAGTGACTCTAGAACATCTAATTAATTTTACTGTGTCACAACTAGTGCCTTCCATAAAATTAGGCTGGGCCTAGAAGCAGTGTGAGGTTTGCACTGCTGAACTGTCCCTGGATACTGCTGTTTGGCTGAAGTGACTGGCCTCAGAGCAGACACTTCCTATGTTTTTATATTCTTTTTATCACAAGACTTCAATTATATGGCAAGTCTTAGTCATGTTAATATTGAATTCAGGATTATGAAAGGAACAGTTTCAGCTGTAGGGTTGAAGGTTTTTTTCAGTGAAAATTGTACTGTGTTACATAGATAGGATCACCAAAATTCTTGAAAGCAATGAAGAAAGCTAGCAGTGCAAAGAAATTCCCTCTTGCAGGTGATCCAACAGATATTTTTAGAGTACTTAACCTGGAGAATATGCTTTATGAAAAATTTATAGGGTACAGTTTTGTGCTAAAAGATTAACTGTGATCTTTTATTTTAAAAAGAGAGTGTATTGTGGTTTTGTGGTTTGGTTTTTTATTGGCTGTTGTGTAGCTAAATGCCTTTTAAAAACTTGTAGGTGAGTGCTTTTTTTAGTTCAGAATTTGTTCTAATTGTAGATGATTTTTTTTTATGGGAGACTTGAAGCATATAAAAAGGAACAAGGATGAGAGATCCTAAGTCAGGTGTCAGAGGAGGAAGTTTTGTGAGAGAAAAGGGCTCTTTCTTACTGCATCAGGTATTAGTGTGTTGGAGAATAAAGGAGCAGTGAGATTACTTCTGCAAGTAAAATTGCACATTTAACTATTTACAGGGATTAATGTGGCAGATGAAACATTTTTCCCAGATTTTTGTACTGGTAAAGGGTTTCTGTAATATAATTGACCTCTGGTAGCTGAAACAAGACTACTGATTTCAACAGCAGTCAAAAACAGAACTACTGATTTAGCAGCAAACTAGTAATTTTATCAGAAACAACCACCTGATGTACTTCTCCTAAAGATTCATTTCCATACTCAGGCATCTGCCAAAATCTAGTACAGCTCATTGTTATAATACTGAACACATCCATGTTGTCCTTACTGCTGCTGTGGTTAGTCCTTACCCTGTTCCATGTTGTTCATAGCTACAAATTCTTCTCAAACCACAACTAATTTCAGAAGTAAACTATGTTAATAATAACTTCATTATTTAGCACACCTCTTCATTGTTAGGTAAATAACTTCAGCATGAAGGTTGCATTCATCAGCCTGCCCTATGCAAGTTCTTTCCAGAGTAATAATTTATTGCATGGTAACTACTGCTGCAATTGTCTCCTTCTTAGATGAAGAATGTCATGCGAGTGCTAGAGCAGCATGAAATTCAGCCATACGAAGTTGCACTAGTCCATTGGGAGAATGAAGAGCTGAACTATAGAATAGGAGAGTAAGTATCTTCAGGCATTGTGTATATAAAAGCTAACAGACACCTAAACCAAATTAAAGCAAAAGTAATTCAGCTAGTAAAAATATACTTGTCCTTACTGTTTTTCCAAATGAGTAAAATAAAGAAAGAAAACAGTAAATCTGAGTTGACAGATGTTTCTGTCTTGGTAAGCTTGTAGGTAGTGAGTGGCCTTTGTGATTTGCTTATACAATAGATCTTGTAAACAAGAAGCCCTGCCCACCCAACTCTTCAGCAATCCCAAACAGAAACTGTGTATGTCACAGCAAAAAACTAATAAGCACCATTGAGACGAGTCTGATTTCAAAGACAATGCTCTCTGTAAGCTTTCTCTGTGTATCCTTGAGGTTCACATACAAAGATGTAATTTCTGCAAATACTTAATTTCCCACCAAAGTTACAGCTTGATTATTGTGTAATGATAAACCTGGCAAGTTATCTTCCCTTGTTAAATAATGTTTTTTCATCATGGAAAGAAAATTATCTCTACAGAAATATTTCACAGTGAAAATTATTATATAAATTCCCTGTCATTTTCCAACAGCGCCAAAAAGCAACCCGTAGACAGGACACTGTTAATACTAGGAACTGAACTAATGAGGTTCAGCTTATCTAAGGTAACCTGATAAGGAGACAGGTGTTTGGTTTTTCCTGAACATTTGAAAACTGCATGTACTATTTAGTTGTGTAATTTGTGATTCTGGACCTGCTTCATTGTGCTTATGCATGTTTCATAGTGTGATATCCTTACTTGAAGAAACAAGTCTTTTGTCCCCTTTTCTTTGCTCCTTGCCCCCTCTGTGCAACAGAGGTTTTAGGGGAACTAACATCATACTGGGGAGGGAGTGAGGTTGATAAGAGTGACAGCGGAAAATGAAAACAGATAGATAAGAGAGGAGCTAGCGAGAGGCCAGCAGCCTGCTTACTCTGAATTATCTGTGTATATGCAGCAATGATGTAGTTACCATCCCAGCTTGCTGCACTTGCATTTACATCTAGAAAATGTGGCCATAATGGTTGTCTTAGAGTGAGGAACTAATTTTCAGTGATTTGTTGTGAATTTCATCAGGTTGAACATGAATAAAATGCAAGGATGGGGATGATACCCAAACAGATATGGCATGCCTTATCTAAATAAACAACCAGCCTTTCTTGCACTGTCAGTTATTCTTTAAATGTTCCTATGCTGGTGGCTCAGTCAATGAGGGTATTTCAATCTTGTCTTAACAGAGGTCAGTCAAAGCTCCATAAAGGACAAATCTTGTTAAATTCTGAGCTGGATAGTGATGAAGTTGTTCTGCAGAAATTTGCCTTTTCAAATGCTCTTTGTCTTTCTGGTAAGTTAATATTGTTCATACTATGTAGTCTATGCTTCAGATTTTGTGAAATGTCATTACAAGTGGGACTTGTACAATGACAGGATGGAAACGACTGGTATCTGGTTTAGATGAACTGTGTAAAGAGTGATTGTGCTTCAGATTGAGAGGATTTGTTTTCAATGCTTTTACCGTGCTTTCTGTAAATTGGAATTGCCTTGTTCAATGTAAACCATTTTAAAGCTGAACAAAGCACATTAACAAACATGTTTTGCAAAAGATACACATTCTACTGAGCATCCTGTTCCTCACCCTTGAGAACTATCCTAGGATAAGGAGTGTAGAGTTCAGTATTAGAAACCTCTCATTAATCTTCGGTAATTCGTACTGACATCATTTCCTCTGACAGAAAAGCTAGATGCCAGCTCAAGAAGTGATAGAGGGCAGCTATTTCCAGCTGGGGAGGTGTATCAGTAACACATAGGTGGACCAGAGTCACAGATAATGTTTTGCAGGCTTATTAGCCATGGTAGCAGACAGTGGGAGGCACTGTAAAGAAGTCAGGCTCACCAGTCATGCTCCTGCTTGAGCAAATAACACCTATCTGCTGCTTCAGACCTTGAATGATGTAGGGCGTGGGAGTTAAAAACTAGCAGCAGTAAGGCTGTCCTTGAAAAGGCCTTTAAGGGAAGTCTGGTCTGTCTACCTCTACTGCCTTTAGGGTAAATTCCAGGACTCCAGTAGTATTTTGGGAAAGTGCCCCTTTTCACAAGAGAGAAACAGAATGCACATTTTTGAAATGCTACATCATATGATCAAGGAGTGCAGTGTAACTAAATGGTTCCTGACCATTGAAGGAAGAGCTGTTGAGAAAAAAGCATAATGTTCCCTGTAGTTTTTCTTACTTATAAAGCCACTGTATGGAAGTGTAGTACCTCCTAAAAGGGAACAAGGGATTTGTTCCCAGGAGATAATGTTCAGTAAAAATAAAGGAGGCAAGTATAGTTCCTAGTCAAATTTATGAAAAGCAGAAACCAACTTCTGTCAAATAATGGGTGACAGATGAAATGCTTACTGGCTAGTTTTTTTTTTCAGGGTCTAAATTTAAAGTCATTTAAGTCAGTGACTTGGATTAGGCCTCTGTATTCAAAAGATGAGTGTGCAAAATGCTTAACATTGGGTTTATTGGCAGTATCCTAACCAGATGATACTATTGATTACTACCACAGAGGAGCTCATGTTGACAATTAAATCTTCCCTGATTAATTTTTGCTAGTTGAATGGGGTTAATTTTTGATCTGTTGCTACTTCATTGTTGTCTGGGAATCTGTGGACTAAAGAGGAAGGCCCCAGTTATCATCTTGTAGAAACATTTTTTTAGGTTCAAGCTGAGGCATAGCAGAATTTGTGTTGCCAGTGCCAGTGCTGAACTCAAGCTTCCATAGAACAGAATTTACTAACTTCAATAACAGTACACTCACCTAAAAACAAAACAGGAGATTGCTCAAGTTTGACTTGAGCTTCAACAGGAACAGGTGGTGTGTCTGTACAGGCCAACTCTCTGTGGTTGGAGCACAGTGCATCAGTGCTGCACACATGGAGAATGAGAGCTGTGCAGGACACCAGAAATGAGTGGAGGCTCTCGAGGTACCACATGAAGTCAGCCTGACGCCAGCATAGCTCATTATCTCCAGCCTCCTTGGAATGTAGTTTGCAGAGGGCTCACACATCCAGTAGAGCACTTGGACACACAACTTCTGAGCTGAAGCAAAAACTCTCCAGGATCTGATCCCTTGGAGAAGAAAGCTGCGCTCATGGTGAAGCTGGTTCTGTGTGCAGACTGTGTCAGTGCCAGCCCAGATCTGTCCACTGGTACATGAACAGTGACTGTGTAGTACAGACTGTAATTTGCTGCAAATAATGGCTGTAAGCATTGACATGTCCTGAAGCAGCCTGTTGGCAGATTTAAATTTACAATTACTTTAAAGCATTTGTACATCTCACTGTCTTCTGCTTTGTCATCTCTGTGTTGCAGTAAAGCTGGCTATTTGGGAATCATTACTGGATAACTTTGTGGAATCTATCCAGTCAATTCCTGAGGTAAGGTCTTGTTTGTAACTCTCCCGTCCTTTTCTCCTGTGTTTTGTAAAAGATCAATCCAGATGTAGCTGAGGATAGGGAAAAAGCAATTGAATGTTCAACACATTTGATGGTAAATCCACCAGTATAGAGAAGCTCAGAACACCTGCAAAGTGGTTGGACAAGAAATCATCAGCCTTTACAGTGCTGGGAGTGGGGTTCTGCATTGTAATGTTTCCCCTGTTGTGCCACTGTCACTTGCTACTGGTGAAATGTATGTGTAACAGGACAAGCAGCATTTAAAAATCTGGCCTAACACAGTGGGTACTTATTTGGGCTGAAAATAATGTGCTTTGACTTGAATATAATGAAGAGTTGGAGCAAATTACTTAAAAGTTTTTCATGAGATTTAATTACAGCACAAAGCCTGTATGATGTTGTATATAAAAAGGAGATTTGTAGGGTTCAAAAGAGAAAACGTTTGGTTTATTACTTTTATATGAAGGAAATAAATGGTAATACATTGATTGTTGTAAGGAGAAAGTCTGTAAAAAGGCTAGGAGTAGCAAGGTAAAAGAACACTGTCATGACTTTAAAATAAAAACAGCAGGAAGGCAAAAACAAATGATCTCTTGTTCAGGAAGTCATTTATAGAAAATGCCCCAGTATTTCTGTAGCTACTGATGACGTACTCAGTGATTTATTGAGAAGCCTGGATGAACCAGTTGCACGGTGATATTCTTAGAAAGCTAGAGAAGCAAGGCACTAAGCAAACAAAACTAAAATGTTGGTAAGTACCGTATGCATTTAGATTCTAAGATACTTCAGCCTGTAGAACTCTGGACTTCTTAACTACCAGTACATGTTACTTGATCAAGCAGTGAAGAACTTCATACTTTCCAGATTCTAAAGTCACGAAGGAAGGTAAAACTCTCTCATGCAGATGTGATGCAGAAAATTGGAGAACTATTTGCACTAAGGTAACATTTCTGGTTATACCCAAGACATTGTATTATACAGAATGTAAAAGTTATGTTGTGCATGATACAAAGAGCAGAATAAACACTAAATAGAGCAGGGTGAGACGGGGTGGGAGAATTCCTTCTTTTGACGGGAGTCTGTGTGCTGTTTACATCAGTAAGGGGACCCACTGGCTCACCACTCACAGTGGCATTTCAGCTGCAGCCATTAAGCAGACAGTATGCTTTGGTCATAAATGACCAAAATACCACTTTCTTTTCCTTTCCTGAGTCCAGCAACGTGTCTCTTAACTAGTAACTACGGTAGATACTACAGCATGTAAAGAATACGAGGAGAAAGGTGGGTAGATAGAACTGTTAACTACAGCCTGGAGTTGGTAAAAACCTTTTGTGAGTCCTGTTCTTCCCCTGACTTACTCAGAAACCACTGCTAAGTTACTGGATTTAATGTTTTGTCCTCCCTCAAGTGAAATTTGGCCTTTGACAATACAGACCATTACACATGGCAAAAAAATCCGACCAAAATCTCCAAAGTAAAGTTAAAAACGATTCCTATTTCAAACACTGGGGTTTATATCCTTACTTGAAGAACTGATGAGTAATCAACAATGATGTTCCAAGTATCCAAAGGAGTATGTTAGCAATATGTTGAAGGGAGGAGATTTTAGCCTTTATGATGCTTAGACCATAGCCTGATTCTGGGGGGTGTTCTGTGCTCACACATCCAGCAGGCAGTAGTACCAGTCACATTTAGGAGTTCTGTATTGTTATTTTGTGTACTGCTTCAGTGAGCTGCCAGCATAGTCAGCGACCTCTCTACAGGTATTGAAAATTAAGGAAGGCAACAGGTTGAGAAGGCAGTGTTGGCATAAGGCAAAAGTCATTTATGTTCAAAGCAGTTCCACAGTAGAGTATTCCCAGAAAAGTTTCAGGAGATGTGACCAATTTTAAATAATCACTCCAATTGTATTTTTACTATGAGATTATTTTCATATTATGTGTAGAATACAGGAAAATTTAATTTCATTAAACTGCATGTAAATATTTGCTCCTGTATTCACCAAAAGGAAGCCTGAACTACAGTAGTACCCGTTCTTTTTAGACACCGTATAAATCTGAGCTCAGACCTGCTAATAACACCAGACTTCTACTGGGATAGAGAAAAACTGGAAGAGCTTTATGACAAGACTTGCCAGTTTCTCAACATTAATCGCAGAGTTAAGGTGAGTGTCTTATTGTTGTGAGAATCTTCCATGCTCAGATCAGTTGTCTTTGGCTCAGCTGGGTCACAAATTGCTCTGCGGATGTGCTTTAATTGCAAAAGGGAAATAAATAATAAGATATTAGACGCTCTCCCCTTTTCCAGGTGTTCTTAGCCCACTTGTGCCTTTACCTGGTTTAGGTTAACCTACTTCACATGAATGGTTTATTTCCTGAACCACTAGATTAGGCTTTAAATAGTTAGAATCCACTGAGAAGTGGATTCTTCTTACTGACATGATCATTCACATCAGTTCTTGAAGGGTGACATAATGTTTACTGCTGAACCAGAGTAAGAAGCACAAAAACTACCTCTCCTGTTGGTACAGCAATCATAAATATTTAATTCTGAGACATTCCAGAAAGCTATATCTTCTTTTGCTTGTGACTGTTTTCCTGAATAGGTAACACCCAGAAACACTTCAATACCTGTAGATGCATATCTAAATTAATATTCTTTTGGGGAGCCTGTTGAAATAACAGCTTCATTTTTACTGCAGCTTGTGCATGTTGTCTTACAGAATTTTCTAGATGCTGTTCTATTTTGCAGAGGAAATAACCCCTTTCTAGTTCTGTGGAGTGTGTTTCCCTATTTAGTGATCCGATTCCATATCAGGAGTCCAGATTTGAGGTGTCTGTAATTGCTTGCAGGTAATGAATGAAAAGCTCCAGCACTGCATGGAGCTGACAGACCTAATGCGAAATCACCTGAATGAAAAGCACGCGCTGCGCCTTGAGTGGATGATAGTAATACTAATCACCATAGAGGTTGGTGGGGCTTCTTTCCAATATTAATAACGTAATAACAAGTGCAATTTCTATACTTCATGATTTGAGAATTAAGATTACTGTATTAATATAGTGTCCATGGGCATTAGTATTTGTTCTTTGCAACTTTCAAATTGTAGCTACAGTTGCTTTTCGGATTGTCTCATAGTGTAAACTGGTTTAAAGATTTTTTGAATAAAATAAAAATTCATATCGATGTGTTTGCTGTTCCACAGGTTCTGTTTGAACTTGCAAGGGTAGTTTTCTGATGACAGAACAAACTCAGGAAGAAGAAAACAGACAAAACAAGAGAGAACGCAAGGCTTGGAAAATTCTGATCATATGCTTCTGGAGAATCATGAAATTGTGTCTCTTGATAAATCTCTAAATCTTCTACTCAAATAAAAAAAAAAAAATTAAAAATCACTCTCTGAACATTATTCCAAACCACTGCACTAACAGTGTCAGAGAGGGCTTAACCTATGGATGAATGTCATCTGTGCTGACTGTATTTGGTGAAGGACTCTACTGCCTTCCACCCTAACAGTTAAAATGATGCTGAATACTTTGCTACTTTGTTTATTTCTGATTGATGATGTTTTCCCTCATGTTTACCACTCACTCTTGGAGAGCTGCAACAGTGTCCCAAGCTTGGAGGTGGCATTACTATTTGTTCTCCTGGCATGATTTTAATATATGTGGTACATATATTTAATGTTATATTCCATTCCATCAGAAAGTGTTTATATACTTCTATAGGAATATGTTTATTGAGATGTAGTACTATTTACTTTTTTTATATATATATATTTAGTATTCATATAGAAGGAGAATTAGTTGATCCCAGAGGTCACAGGGACTTGTAGCAAAATGGTAAACTAAAGAAAGATATACAGAATTTCTCTGTCTACCTTATGCTATCTGATTTTCATCAGTATAAGTTTCAAGGAGTGAGTTAGCATAGGGTAAGATGTCTTAATTATCCTCTAAGGTAAAAGTTTCTTTTTTATTTTTAATCTATTTCTAGTCTACAGAGTGTTACTTAGGCATGAGAAGATGAACAGATTTTTTTCCTAGCAACTTCTTTTTCTAAATGTATTTGCAGAAACTGGTACACAACTGCTGTTTTTTCACCTGTTTCAAATTCACTTTAGTCCACTGTCTTGAATAAAAAACAGAACCCAAAGATTCTGTTAAAAGCTCCTGGAGCAACATTAACAAGCCGTGATGACTAAATTCTGGCTAAAAATGCAACTACAGTTGCAGTAGCTTACTATTCTCTCTTCACCTGAGAGCTTTATTTCTGAGTGCAGTACTGGGCTCCCGTTGAATACAACAAACAGACAGTGGAGAGAAGAATAAAGTCAGGCAGAGCTAGCAGAAATGTCTGACTGCAAACCCATCCTTTTGCCATAAATTACAATACAGTGCCGTGGGTGCCTCTGAAAAAGCAGCTGCTGCTCTTAAGAGTAGGCTTTCTCCATTGGAATCAGAACAGATTGTAGCTGGAGGTCTTGGTTCTGGAATATCTCAAGTTCCTCTTCTCTGAACTGCTGAGAAGGTCTGAACAGCCAGACCCGGCTCAGGGAAGTGAACTGGTCAGAAGAGCTCGGTGACAAAGACTTGTCACTGTGGAACTGCTCTGCATCAGTAGCCTGACTTAAGCAGTGTTATTAAGAAACAGAACATCACATCTTTTATGCAGCAGGAAAACTTAACAAGCACCACTTAATTCCAGTAACAGAGAACTGAGTTACATTTTAATGCTAATTTTCCCAGCAAATGTTTTTCAGGATTCTCCCTCACCCCTTTGAGGTAATGCTTCCACTCAAGGACATTAGTTCCCTTTCACCTCACATTTAATGTTTCAGTATTTCAGCTAAATTGCTCAAATGTAAATATGCAAACCAACTGCATCATTAAGAAAAGTGGTTTTAACAAAGTCATTGGAGGACTCCTAAATGCTCTTTAAAAGCATAAAGTGTCTAGGCATGATTATCTGAGGTATTCTGTCTCAGGACTGTAAGAGTAACCACCACCTCAAAACAAAAGAAGCACAGTTACTTTTGAAACCATAAATCAGTTTATTTTGGCACATAAAATCACAATCTGTGCTTGCCAAGCCCCCAGCCCTGCTTACTCCATTGAGTGGCTAGTCACAGTTTAAAAAAACCCAAAAGCCCCAGTTAAGCTTTAACAGACCTTTAAAACTTCGTATCCATTTTTTTCATGGTGTACACACTGGCAGCTGCATCCAAGCACGAGGGGGTTTTGTTTTAGCAGCTAACTACAGAGAATTCTCCTGCTGTATTATTACACATAGAGAATCAAGCTGGGAATTGAGTACAGCACAAAGGTAACTTGAGCTTTCACAGGACAGTAGACCAGGGAGTAGAGCCCTCTGCGACCGCACAGCATGTGGGAAACTCTCCCTGCCTGCAGTCTCTGCTTCGAGCCAAAGATCCCTTAGGGAGCCTGTGCACATGAACACATGGCCTGACCAGAAGGAAGCTTTATGGCAGAGGCAGGATGAGACTCAAGCTCCAGAAGCAACACAAAACTGCCTTATTTGTGAGAATACACCCATCTTTTGCCTGCCTCACCCACCACACACTCTCCTGGTGTAACTGAAAACAACCATCATCACTGCAGTTTGCACAGTTTGAGTCTTCATCAAAACGGGTCTACTCTAACCAGTAAGGGTCACTTGAGGCAAAAAAAAAAAAGAAATATGCAATAGCAATAAATGAAGAATATACCAGGAAAATCAGAGAGGAATCCTAAAATACCCAGAACTCTGAAATTTTAATCTTTTTAACAAAATTAAGACTGAATGGTAAAAGTCTGTTCATACGCACCCTTGTTAGACCGTTCTTTATAAGGATCCCAACTGTGCAAACTGCTTCTATCTGTGCTTTTTCTGTCAGATAAGGTAAAGGATAACTTACACATGATTTTCTTTAGCAGATCTGCTGGGAAGTTGTCAGAAGAGTAGCTATTTGTAAAACAGCAATGAATGCTGAGAGCTGTGACTCAATTCCAGACCTGTTTTTCTGGGGTGACAGCACTCATGGGTACAGTCAGTCCCTGCTCTCTGCTGCGCTGTTCACATCAGCTCTGCTTGTTGGATGCATACACACACCTCCCTGGAGCCCTGTCACTGAGAGCTGCTTCCTCTGGAACATCTCACTTGCATGGGCATTAAAAATGCTCTTGGGAACCACTGCAGTTTGAATCCCTTTTTTCTGAGGAAAACAACACATGCAAGTGCGTATATTGCTGTAACTTTATAGTCAAGCTCCACCAAAAATGTTGCTCCAGCTCAAGAGGACTTGTTAAAAGTGGGCAGGACCCATGTAAAAGGCTAATTTCAGACTAAGGCAAAGGCAGAAAGTAGATGGCTAATCTGCACTGCAAAAACTGTGTTAGTTGGGGTACACTAAAAATTCCTTACAGAGATGAGTCTCCTAACAAGAAAAATTATACACACAGTTAAGCCATTTCCTTAAATGACATACACTGTACTGACAAAAGGATAGTTATAATTATTCCCCTGGTCTAAACTTCAGCTACTCAACTAGTTTTGTTCAGTAGGTGCAGAAACAATTCCTTATATCCTGATACCAGAAAACCAGCTTAGCCTACAGAACAACAAAGATCCATTTCTTCTCACCTCATACAGCCTACACAAAGGTGGCTCACACACCACGGATCTTCTTCACCTCTCAGACCACCAGACCTACTGGCAACAAAAATGTGAAGGCTCAGATCTTGGGGATGACCACTCATCCATCACAAATGTACTCCAACAGCAAGGCAAGGAAGAGCATGGAAGCCAAGGCAAGAAAAAGCAGAGCATTCCACTATTGCTGCTGGGGCCTTACATCAGTTTTCCCAGGGATCACTTCTACATTCCTACAATGCTGTCTGAAAGACAGGTGAGACTTGGACAAACTATGTGCACAGTTCTAACAGAGGGAGGACAGAGTCCTGGATTAAAATCCTGGAGACTCTCAGAGATACAATGTTCTAGCAAGAAGCTACTGCAGCTGTCACACTTGCCACAAAGCCTTTTTGCCAGCATATATCAGAAGTGGAAGTGTTAGAAATGGCAGCTGTGCTAATAAAACAGATTTACAGCACTGACATAAACTCATGTTTTACTACAGTAGTACCCATGTGAAGTAGGGTCCCACACTTGCAGGGAACAGTTCCCATGCCTAGGACATGCAACTCCTACATCCCTGTGCTTCCACTCCTCTGGGAGTGGGTCAACAGTGTTGCAGGGAGCAAGAACAAGGACTTCAAAACTCTGCTCTCTTTTCAAAAACGCTGAGAAATTTGAAAACTCACAAAAAATCTTAGCACTTTGAGCCTAATTAGTATCACTAGAGCTGTTGAGGTTTTGACTATAGCAATAAAAAAATCTGCTGTTCCACTACAGATTTCAACTGAACTCATCCAAGAAGACACACTTCCAGGACTTGAGACTGGATCAAGTTCCTCCCACTGCTCAAGTGACTTTTTACTCAGATTAGCAGACACTTCAGTCATCCTATTAATACTTGTATCACCAGCAGTATGCTCATTTACAATGTAAAATATGATCTTATCAGACAAAGTGCTGCCTCTAATCCAAGTATGCGCAGACTGAAGTAAACCCCAAAACCTAGAGACTGATCCTGTCATCAACAGCATCACACCTAACTAAGAATGTGCTCAGATGTGTGTAGCACCATCTCTAACAGTCTGAACAGTCCTTTCCAAAAGTCACAAAAGTGGGAAAGAAATCCTGATCGAGTACCTCTAGAAACTCAGGAGGAAAAACCAACACATAAAAACAAAAAGCACAGTAATGCCACTTAATGTGACAGGGATCATAACCTAAGAAACAAACCCCAAAGAAGAGATAGAAGTAATATTTTAGATGCATATGATAAGGTGGGGGTCACAAATGCGTCAGGTGAATGCTTATCATTCCCTGTGACACAGGTGGCATGTCTCAGGTGTCAGTCAGTACTGGAGGTCTCAAGTTTGGCAACATTACATTCAACACAGCCATCTTTCTACAGATTCCAATAGGCCTTGAATCCAACAGAATTAGAAACTGCATTATTGCTGGATTCAAGTACTGCAGTCCAAATAAAGGTGATTTAAAGCTGAATTATGAGCTGTTAATAGTACAAATAAATCACAGCTAAGTTTTCTCCAGTTTCAGAGACAGCAGAGGAGAATCCCACACGAATGCCAACACACAAGTAAGCAAGTGTAGCATAAAAGAGGAAAAAAAGGCCAAAATGCCTGCCAGATATCTGCCAGAAACACACTGGTTTTCCTAAGTAGCCCACTGAATTAAATTAAATATTATATCACTTTCGCAATATCTTCCAGGAGAATGAGACAGATCATCAAACACTAAGCGACTTGAGTTCAACTGCCCATCTACTCTCTTTATTTTGTATTTAGTTTGCAAAAGTGAAATGCAAGGGAAACCATTCAGGGGAAAAAACTGCCAAGTAGACTGGTTAAATACACTCTATAAACTTTCTGCCACATGCTCACATAGCAGAACTCAGAGAGTTGTGCTGAACTACAATGGACATGTTTTTAAGATCTCAGCTATTCGAGGTGGGTCTTAAAGGTTAAGTTCTGTTCAGCTGCTTTTTTTAAGTACTGGAACAGCAGCAGACAACCAGCTTTTAGCTCCATTAAAATTAAAAGTGGTTGGGTTTGGGGGTTGGTTTGTTGAGTTTCAGACTTCACTAGTCTTAAAAACCTCCACTTTTCCAATGCAGTTTAACTTGGGTAAATAAATTAATATTCATGAGCTATTCGATGCAAAGATTCAAGCTGTGCCTGTCAAGACATACATTAATTTCAGTGGGAGATGGCTTAGTCAGACTCTCATAAAACTGATCTAATCCTTTATCAATTTAGATCCTGTAAAAGTAACAATAGCCTGGGATGGCTGCAGTCATCTGTGGATCTATAAACCAGACAAGATACAAGACGACTCCTCCCCATCAGCATACCTGCTGTCAAGATGCAAAGTTCAAAGTTTGGGCCTTTTTTCCATAGAATATCTTATTCAATTACCATGGAAACAACATCCCAGGTACAGCTAGGCTCCTAAATGCTTGCTTAAATAAGTACCTTAAAAAGGCAATAATCATCTGGACCTAATTCAGACAGTTGGCATTGTAGCATATGCTGTTCCCCATGAACTACAAAAAACACACTGGAGGACAGCAGCAGCAGGGCTCCAGGGGAGGAGGTGCAAAGGAACCCCCTTTAACTATTGCTGGCCAAACATCTACCCAAAAGATCTTCAACAACAATGACAAAGTTTCTCTCTGAAAATGGTTCTGTCCATGCCGCTGCTCAGCTTAGCAGATGTATCCAGGCTGTCCCCAGACTGATTCACAGCCTGGAGAAATCACATCCAAGGGCTTCCCAGCCTCTTGTAGAATATGGCATCCCTGCTACACGCCAGCAGCTCTGACTTAATAACTTCTGCAAGACTGACAATTTTTTCCATGTATCATGGACACACATGTATTTCCAGGTATGTCTGTTGGTGCATTTCTTTATGCAGTTTCACAAGTATCCATGGATTATACTAGCATGCCTTGGATTTGGACGAAACAACACCTCGCTAGAGCCACCTCCCCTCAACGCTCCACCAAAACCGAATCTGCCACTGTGGGAAGCTGCACATGTGATTTTTACATACAGCAGCTATATCATCCCTTTAAAAGGCAAGTTAAGAATACCCACTTCAAATAACCTGCGTCCAGCTGAACAGACCGCAAGCAGACCCAACCTTTCCATTTTTGTACTCTGAATCACTCTTTTTGACAACTGAACTTGTAACCTCCCATCTGACAGCTCAGCCACAGCGAGCGCAGGGCAGTTTCACAGACACCGGTCCCACGCCGCCCCTTCCCGGCGCACCGGACCGAGACTGGCTATAAATGACACCCGGAGGGCAGCCAGGGTGACGCGCAGGAG
>VYXD01016806.1:978362-1030014 GCA_013397195.1 Hylia prasina
CGGGCTCGGCGCTGTCGAGGTGCGGTGCCCGGGGTGCGAGGGCAGAGCGGGAGGCGCCGCGCCCGACCGGTTCCCTGCCAGCCCGGTTGGCCGCCCGGGCCCCGCGCACTCCCGCGGTGTGGTACCGGCGCGTCCCCGGTGTTAGCCTGTGCTTGTGCCACCCCCTTTTCCCTGCGGGGTCTCGGAAGCGAGCGCCCTTCCCGAACGGGCTCGCCCCCGCGTGGCTTCTCACCCAGCGCTGAACAGATTAGGTAATTTCCAAAGCCGCGACAGAGAGGGGCCGGGCCGGGGAAGGACTTGTCCCCACGGACTTATCCTCACGCACTTGTTGAATCGGTCAGCACTGAAATACGGCCTCGCCGGTGTTAATCATCATTTTATTTAGCTAAGGGTAAAATTCCTGAGCACAGGAATAATGTACAAAGTGCTTTCCTCGCTCTTTTCATCTTGCCCTGTCATTTCCTCAGAGTGTAATTACTGTGGTGCTTTTAGCTAGAGTATTTAAATGTCATCCAGGTACATGCAAAGCACAATGTTGTTCACATGTATAATTTTTTTAAAAGATCAGTTCAGGTCTCTAAGGAAGGCTTGCTGTTTGGAGTAAGAGTGAAGCTCCAAACTAAACACACTTAAGACGGTAATAACTAGAAAGAATGCTTGTCTGGCTTTGAGTGCCCTCACATCAGTGGTTTGCTCTGCTTGGCAAGTTTTCTTGTCCAAGTGCAAAACAGACTGAATTTTAAAAAAATATAGAACACATTAATAACCTAAATTAAAAGTAAAAAAAAAAAAAAAATCTGTGTTTTCTGTAACATCACCTGCATGGGGCATCATCAAAAATGACACCAAGCATGATTTTTGTTCCTGCTGACAGCAAGTATTCCCTCTTGTGGCGAGAGGGAGAGAATCTTAGCATATGGTATGTACAAACTTAGTTATCCAAACATTAGTTTAGGGAGGAGAATATGTACCTAAAGACAGCTGAAACCCAACTTATTTTTGTCTTATTAACTGTAAGAAAATAATCAGCTGTATCTTACACTGTATTTCTTTCCTTGTCTTTGCACCCCTGTGTCCAGTGAGTTCTGATCTCATGTGAATGCAGAGGAATTCATTTGGTCAGCCTGGTTATTGCTTTAAAGACAAGGGAATCCTTCCCTTTCCAGCAAGTAGAAATACTTGCTTCTCCAGTGACTAAACATGCTGGCATATGTGGAATACACTTCTGTTCTCTTTCCCAAAAAACCATGCTCTTACTGTATAAAAGAAACCAGCTGCTTGAACCTGACTTAAAATTTCGATAACTTGCTGTTAAGTTTAGAGGGGAAAACACCCCAAGACTTTTTATAAACTTTTTTGTCCATTTCTGGTTTCACCTTCTCTTTCTGTTCTGTTTCTGTTCTGGGCATTACAAGGCCTGGAATTTTGTTGGTTTCTCCTGCTGTTTGTATATGTTTATGTACAGATTTACATTGCTTCATACTTAAACCTTTTTTTTTTTCCCAAAGCTCTACTTGCTTTGATTAAGTTTGTTTCCACTCTCTGATCTTACTAGCCCTGTATCTATCCATCTATCCATCCAAACATGGGTAACTGTCCTAATGTGTTTTCCTGTCTACTTTTTCCCCCAAAAGTTACCAGTTTTTGCTGCCAAGGCTGCCCTTGAATCCTTGAGGAGAAGTTTATAGCTCTTAGGTGCCTTAGCTCGTTGTGGGCAGCCTCCAGCAGCTGGTACAAGGCGGTGCCCAGGAGGGTGAGGGGCTGTGGAAGCCCTGGCCCAGGGGGCTACCGGGTTATCCTGCCTGGAGCCAACAGGCAGCCATGGGCAGAACTGCACCTCTCACCCTTTGAGTTTCTTGATTTGCAGGCAGGCGTGGGGCATGCACACCTATTAAAAATGCTGTTGTGTCTGGTCTCAATAAAAAAATCAATAGTTATTAGGTGAAAAGATTGGCTCGTCCTGTATTCATAGTCCAGAGGGCCAATATCTAGAATGAATTCACTGTTTGAGCCTAGGAAGATTCAGGTATGTATCTGGTATTTCCCAGGAGAGGGCATAACCATCACAAATGCTCGGTTATTTAATGTTGGGCTTGGATTCATCTGGATGGACCCATAACTTTTAGGTAAACGATATACAGAGATACTGAAAGTCCAGGTTAAAAGTGTCTAACTTGTCTTTTATTGGATTGTGTCATACCCAGCAGTGTGAGAGTGACTGACATCAGAAAGGGAATTTAGTTTTCCCATTTGAGCAGACAGGCAACCAAAACACTTTTTCCCACTCTGTATAGGTGTCTTTACTACTTGTTAATATATCTTCCTCTTTCCTAGCTATTTCTATTTCTGTATCCAAGTACCCACACCATGCCCTTTCAGAACACTTTGGTCCTGGTTCTCCTTTGCTCTTTAAGCCTTGGCAAATCACTCGCACCTTTGTGAATAGCATTGCCCATCATGAAAGAGAAATCCTTGCCTATGTGTAAGGTATCTTTTATACAGTAACTTGGGATTAAGATGTGTTACTAAAGTATGGCATCTGGATATTGGAGAAAACATCTGTTAAGAGACAGCTACTGTTGCATCTGTGCATCTACTGTTAAGTTTTACATGAAAGTCATTTGCTTTTCAGAGTGTAAAAAAATGGATTTGGCCAACCATGGACTTATTCTGCTGCAGCAGCTAAATGCTCAGAGAGAGTTTGGTTTCCTGTGTGACTGCACAGTTGCCATTGGGGATGTCTACTTCAAGGCACACAAATCTGTCCTCGCTTCTTTCTCCAACTACTTCAAGATGTTGTTTGTTCATCAAACCAGGTAACTCAAAAAGGTTCACCATTTAAATGTTGTTCAGTAAACTAAGCTAAGGAAGTCTAGCAACAAAATGTTCTTTTTGCTTCTTGTTATAAAGAGTGTAGAATCCAGTCTTAACTGCAAACTAGAATCTCATTTAAAAACATGTTAAAGTTGAACTGTGATTCATTAACATTAATTTTGTAATTTAGCACAAGTTCTTTATCCTTAAAAAAGCATAGAAAATTGAATTTCTACAACTGAATACTTCAAGGATCCTGTCTTCTCTCCTGCACTTTCCTTTCCCCACTCACTAACTTCTACTCTGTCTGGACACTGTTCTTGACATTTGTGTAATGTTATATACAATCCAATAAGTACTTGCTAGGAGGTTTTGAGAAATAAACTTACAAAAGAGGTGTATGTGTTTCATTTCTTTGCAGTTTATTGTCAATTAAATAATAAAATACTACATAATGGTGGAAAATAAGGGGGTTTGTGGTACTGTGTGGTTTTTTGTTTTTGTTTTTTGTACCACAGGCTTATATTGAGGAGATTGAAAAGATCACCAAAGTGTAAGAGACTACTTTAAAGATTTTTTTAGTCTTTTTCCAAAATACTTGAACTAACTCAAAAAGTTTATGTGAAGTGATTCACACTTAACTCTTTGGCTAAGAGTTCTTAGCCAGAAGTGAACTGCTAGGACAGAAGTGCATTTGCACTCCTGAAACAGGACTGCAGGCAGATGTTACCAGTCTTGATGCTCCATCAAGAGCACACAGTCGTCTTTAGAAGACAGCATTACAAAGTTTACTTTTGAGTCATATATCTGAATTCAGACATGGTCACAGAGAGAGCTCAAGAAGTGTGCACCTCAAGAAATGGAAGAATTGGCTATAATTTTCTCCTCAGCTTGGTAGCCTACTGCAGTTAGAGCATTCAAACCACAGCACACAATCATGTCCATTTCTGAATTTCTGTGGTTTGTTTATGGTTTGGGTTTTTTTAATAGAAGAGCTACAAATACTTACAAAAAATAATTAGAATCCCAGTTCCTCTCCTGTTAGCTAACTGACCTCACTAAGATGTTCCCTGTTTTTGTGCTTCTTCTGTGAACCTTGCCTTACTTTCTGCACAGAGATACAGCTTTAGCTAGGGCAGTAGAAGCTGTCTCAGTCCAGAGCACTGTAAAGGTTGATGCAGAGGGCACACTCTGAGCTGGAGGGTGGTGTTCAGTCCTGTTGGGCTGAAGAGGGCATCACAGCCAAAGCATCTCCCTTTGAGTGCTCTAATGAAGGGACTGCTAGGCTGACCAGGCAGTGCTCTGGTGCTGCTGTTTCTCCCTCCCTATTCAAAGAAAAAAGCTGCTGTTCTGCTGTGTAAGGAGCCTGGACTCTTGCAGGTTACACCTGTTGCATCAGATCCCCAGGGAGATTCACATCCTGTCCTGCATGGTTTCTGGATCGTAATGCACTTGGGACAACGCGATACCACACATTTGCAGAACTGTAGCTGTAAACCCTGGTAGGACATAGAAGCCCAGCAGGCAAGTGCCAGATGAGTTTTGGGTGTTTTCAGGGCTAACTGCTGAGAGGAGTTTATTGGAATGTGAATTTAGAGTCCCCTGCTAGCAGGTTTTAATTTAGCTACAAATGTGTTTGAATCCAGCCAAGTTTACAAAATAGATTAATATGTGACAACACATTTACAACATAACAGCAGCTTAAAATGGTATAGATTGCAATGGGACAGCTTTTCTTTCCAGCCAGTTACTTCACTGAGGAAAGAAGTCATCTATCAAGTAGCTCTTAAGAATAGCTCTTTTACAGTAAAGCATTTCCCTTAATATTTATTGCAGATTCTGTCTTTTGAATTTAAGTAGAAACCTCCTACTTTTATCAAGGCTTGAATAACCTAGAACTGGAAAAAAATATTTTCCTAATGTCTTATAATTTTGTTTCACCTTTCAGTGAGTGTGTCCGTTTGAAAGCGACTGACATACAGCCAGATATCTTCAGTTATCTCTTGCATTTGATGTACACTGGGAAGATGGCACCACAACTCATTGACCCAGTTCGACTAGAACAAGGCATAAAGTTTCTGCATGCATATCCACTAATTCAAGAGGCCAGCCTTGCAAGTCAGGGAACTTTTTCTCACCCGGATCAAGTCTTTCCATTAGCATCTTCGTTATATGGCATTCAGATTGCAGATCACCAGATAAGACATCCCACTAAGGTTATGTCAGCCACCGACAAACTTGGGCGAGAACCACGGCCTCAGACATCACGGATGAACCAAGAGCAGGCCTCTGAAGGCTCACAGCTCTCACAGTTGGGTGCAAATCTGCCACAAGTGACCCGGACAAATATGTCTGCTTCTGACCCATTGCCATCTTCTCTGTCTCCAGAATTGGTATCTGCTGGTGGTAATAATTCACCTTCGGGAGAAGAGGCAAATATGGAAGCATCTTCTTCAGACGAACAGCCTGCCTCTCTCACAATAGCACATGTCAAGCCAAGCATTATGAAAAGGAACGGAAGCTTCCCAAAATACTATGCCTGTCACCTCTGTGGTCGCCGGTTCAACCTGCGCAGCAGTTTGCGGGAGCACCTGCAGATCCACACGGGAGTTCCCTTCACATCTAGCCAGCAGGGAGAAAGTAATATTTCTTTGTCTCTCTGTAACAACACAGCTGATAAAGATGCCATGGAAGTGCCTGAAGCGGGGATGATTAGTGACAGTGAGCTGCAGCAGATCTCAGACTCCCCAATAATTGATGGGCAGCAGCAGTCAGAGACACCTCCCCCTTCCGATATCGCAGACATTGACAACCTGGAGCAGGCAGATCAAGAGAGGGAGGTAAAGAGACGGAAATACGAATGTTCCATCTGTGGTCGCAAATTTATTCAGAAAAGCCACTGGAGGGAGCACATGTACATACACACGGGCAAGCCCTTCAAGTGCAGCACTTGTGACAAAAGCTTTTGTAGGGCTAACCAGGCTGCCAGACACGTGTGCCTAAACCAGAGCATGGACACCTACACGATGGTGGATAAACAGACTCTGGAGCTCTGTACTTTTGAGGAAGGCAGTCAAATGGACAACATGTTAGTACAGACCAACAAGCCCTACAAATGTAACTTGTGTGACAAAACTTTTTCAACTCCCAATGAAGTAGTCAAACATTCGTGCCAAAATCAAAACTCTGTCTTTACACTAGAAGAAGATCGCTCCATTCTGTTAGGTGGTGGGGACACAGAAGCCACAGAGACTGATAACGCAGTGTTAGCCTCCATCAAAAAGGAGCAGGAAGCAGTGTTGTTAGACTGAATGTGAAACCTATATCACTTTTTTAAAGTTTCTTTACTCATTTTTTATTAAATCAATTTTTTCCTCCCCCTACCTCTTACCTCACTTACTCCTACCATCTCTTCCAGCAACCTTCTTCCCACCCTTTGTCTTCAGCAACCAGAACTGTACTGGCACATTAGGAAGTTGGACTTTGCCTCTCCCACCTAAACAAACAAAAAGCTCTTGCATCAAACCACAACAAAATTGATTTTAATACAAAGGAATGTGAAAAAGCAATCCAGCTAACTATGTTGATAGTACTAGTTATTCCAAATTTAATAGATTTTAAACAAAATTTAGATTGCTTAAAAGTGTATTTAGATACAATGATGAGTGTAATGAGAAACAGAGTATCAGTTTGGTAAGCAAAGGATATATGTATTTTAGTTTCCCTGGTAAAAGGCGTTTTGAGATCTGGCAGATTAAACACCGTGCTCTTAACAAGTTCGCATGCAAGTTGATTAAGGTTATAACCTGAGCCCTCAGAACTTTTCTCAAGGAATGCGGAAATCTCCGTTCATTGAGTTAAAAGGAGCTGAGGGTGTTGGTTTTGTTTTAGCCAAATGTTTTCCTTCAAGTAGGCCTTTGGGTATCTGTTTCAGAGTCAAGCAAAGTCGTTGCTTAGTCAAATTTTGACTTAAGTAGCTGTAATAGTAATGTGATGGCAATCTTTATATATATATATAAATACTGTATATGTATAAAGATTTATATATATATAAAGTGTCTCTGTGTATATTTGGTACAGGTAAAGAAATGCACACATCCTTTTTAAGTAACTGGCTGTCTACTCTCAGATTCAGCCTGGAATGTCTTCTAGTTGTTTGACAAAGCTGGTCATTGCACAGGTTGCTTTTTACCAAATTTGAAACGTCCTGAGCTGTGTGCATTTTTATTGACCTGTTGAAGAGAAGCCAATAGGTAAGTGTTGTCACCCAAGCTACCAAGGAAACTAGAGAAGTGGCATACTGGTGAGCACTGCACCATCTTTAGTGCAGCACATGCGTGTGTTGTTAGCTGTATAGAGGTTTGAGTCATTCTGGATGAAAGGAGAGAGAAAAGCTTTATTCCCTCACTCAGGCAAGGAGTGTCCATGATTTCATTTGGTCTAATGGCATGAGTTAAGAGGGAGGAAAAGCGGTGTTCTAGCAACAGGGGATCATGGTTGTTTTAAAATGAATCTGTAGTGCTGGCTGGGAAATTCTGCTCTATGAGAGTCCTGTTATTTTGAAAGCCAAGACAAAGCCTGCAAAAACTGAAAGGGTGAATTCTGTAGTTTTAGTTACTGCTGATGGTAGTACTGCATCTTTGTGTTAAAAATCAAGTTGTTGATTTTTACTATTTTATATAGATGCCCAGATTTTTTGCTGGTAGCCTAAAAACCTAAACTGACAGCAGCAGTGAAGCTCACTGAACAATTACTGGGCCAACAGAAGGTGTAAGTGGACAGAAAAAGTGCCCCATCATAAATGGAGACAGTGTGTGTTTGGGGGGAGGGGTGGGAGAGGGCAAGTCACAAACCACAGCTCTTCTCTGTGTATATGTTTAAACTGAATATCATCTTTTTGTGTATAGTTAAGTTCTCAGATTTGTAAGTTTTTATACATCATTTCATTGAATAAAAACTGAATTAAATGGGATATGATTTATTGAGTTGAAGGTGAAAGGTTGTTGGTGTTTGGTCTTCCTGGATGAGCTCTTGCTGAATCAGTTTAAAAGCCAAGCAATGTATTCTGTTTATCAGACTAAAACCTCCTTCACACAGGTGAAAAATGATCTTACTAAAACTTGAGATGGATTTAGCACAAAAAGTCTCCATATACTGGATTTTTTTATTGTATCTCTTGTATTAGAGTAATAGGTTTAAAATCAATTGAGTTCAAAGCGTAGAAGTCTTTTGGGGGAAAAAAATAACATCTTACAGAATTATTTTAGTGCTCCCTATTTGAAAACTTCTTTAGGATCTTCATCTACCAGTATGATTTCCTTAAATGTGGGGTTTATTTCATCTTAGTCCAAAATGCTCTCGTAGTGGAAAAACGAAAGAATAAACCTTTGCTACTTCAGGGTAATGTCAGCTTTTGAGGTAACTGTAGTTTAGGATATAGTCACAAGTTCATATCCAAAATGACTGAAGCTGCTAAAGGTGCTACCACCTCAGCATTTAGTTACTGCTTAGATGGGGGTTTTTTGGATTTTTTTTTTTTTTAATTCCAGTGCTCCAGTTCTGCTCTGGGGCAAAGTACAACGGTTCAAGTCAGCTCCCCAGGTGGTTGGTGTCAGGGTGCACGTGGCCACACCATTTATTGGAGACATTATGCCTGCTCTCACCTCTCCTCCACTGCTTGGACATCATGATGTTTGCTAAGTTACATGTTAAATGGACTCAAGTGAAAAAAAACAGTCTTAAAAAATGCTATTTTTCTGTCAAACATGTTCCTTATTTTAGCTCTGCAGAAGGTTTTGAACAACTCACAGATTGTGCAAAGACAGAGATGAGCTGGGAAGAGCCGTACTGAAGCCAGTATTGCTGCTGGCAACATCCAGGATGTAGAAGATGGGGAGTGGTGACTCCCACTTGGGCAGGTAGCTCCTCTGAGGGCAGGGTGGCCTTGCAGGCCGGTGTGCTGCCCAGCAAGAAGGAGCAGGATAGGGCAGGGAACAAGCAGCCATGGAAGGAGTTGGTTATGGCTGTCCTGCTGCTACAAGGAACGCGAAATTACAGGCTCAGCAGAGATACTTCACCTGTTAATATTTATTCTTATGAAGTAACTGTTGGGTAAAGAGAAAAAAAAAATCACAATAAAGAGACTTTTAATACATGTTGAGCTATGATAATGGTTTCTTTTAAATACCCTTTATTGTCTGATGCTCCATAGGGATGTTTAAGTCATTGCCTTTCAACTTCATGAGCAATTTTGTTCCTTTACAATGAATTCGAAACAGTATATTCTGGTATTAACAGCTGCATCAAAAATTTAGGAAATTGCAGCACAAATGCAGTTGTATTCAAGCTTCATTGTTTAAACCCTCTAAATTATTATTACAGTTAGAGATGACTCCAGGATTTAGTTTTCAATGCTTGACTTGGAGATTTGTGACTGAGTTGCTCATTCAGTCTGCTCACCTGCTGAAGTTGTGAATTTTTTACCAAATGAAAGCAGACATCTTGGCAGGAACTGCTTAGAAGTCGGTGAAAATCTGCCATCATTCAAGGCCGTGGGCTGGAACTTCAGCTCCATGTTTTTCCAAAGCAAAAAGGTATCTTCAAAAGTAATTTCCTAGGCATGTCAGTTGACATCTCTGGCTTTACTTCAAAAGTACCAAACACCTAAAAATCTATGTGCTCTAACAGAGAATTATCACTTCTGAAAGGGAAGTTTGCAGTCCATTGCAGTCAGTATTTTTCCATCAAGTATCTTCTCCATCACTGGTCTGATAATCATTCTGCTTCATCAGCGGGAGGATTTATCAGAAGACACTTGTGTTACAAACCTTAAATACTTAAAATTGCGCTCCTGTGGAGCCTTCAGTTGCTGTCTTGATGTTTAGAAAATCTGCCTGGCTCTTCAGCTCCAAATCCCATAAAATAACAGCCTCAGTCACAAAAAGTTGTCAATTACAAGAGAAGAAAAAAATAACTAGATTTCATTCTATTTACTTTAAATCATTTCTTTGTCAACAACATCTTTTACATTTAAAGGAAACCTGGTTAGACTTGAGCAGGTGCTATGGTAACTGATACCTGGTGGCATCGCAGTGTCTCAATGTTGTTTTTCCCAGTCTGCTTAACAGGAGAATTACCTCATTTGGGTATTTTGCCTTTTTGGAGAGCAATACAATTCTTTAGATATCCTTGTCCCAAGCACTTAATGATCAAACCGATTCATTCTTAAGTAAGTTAATGTTCCTTGATTGTATTTCCACACCTTTTCGTCTTAAAAAGTAAACACATATAAAGGAAGTTAATTTTGGAGTTGTCATTGATTCTCTTATTTATTGCTTCCCAAAAGTCAACAAGTGTTTTAAGATACTTGATAGTTATGACTGATTAGGAGTAATGGTATTACTTAAAAAAAAAAAAATAAATTAAAACCAATTAGATTCCTACTTCAACACTGTAAATGTTACACTGTTAATTATAGCAGCATACTTTGGTTAATGAAATCTAGGTGACAGACGACCAGTGATGGTGGAGCCTGGCTGTTCAAAAAACCCTGCTGTTACTCTACTTCAGACAGTTTTCATTTCTACAGCTCTTGTTTTGTTCACTTGTTTCTGGTTGTAACAATGCCCATTGTCGCTGGATGATGAAATCCCACTCATACCAAACGTAGAAAACAGAAAGAAGCAAGAAACCTTTTGCAACACCCTTCATTTATGTGTATTGCCAAATTATCTGTGATCATCTCTAGAAATAAGATAAATTCTCTCCTTAAATATGGGCTTCTATCAAGCCTTCTTTGAGGAGGACATATTTGGATGAAATTTAGCCAAAACCACGTAGCACATTTCCTCTGCAGTACAGCCCTGGTGCTGTGATGTTGGTGCATCCATGCTTCTGAACAGGCCACGTGTGCCAAGATGCCAGAGCTCAGCATGACCTTGGAGCAGCTGTCAGTGACTGCTGCCATTCCTTGAGGTGCCAGTGTTTCAGCCCTCGTGCCAAAAGAGCTGCCAGCAGGACTTCCTCAGGTTCACTCCATGCCTATTGCCTTGGCCAAAACTGGAACCTTAGGAAATCTGCTCAGGGAGGAGAGAAGCAGAGCCACAAAATGAAAGCTAACACAGATGTTCACTCTACTGTACTGCTCTGCGGAGTGTGGAGGAGGTACCCACCACTCCAGCACGCCTCAGCACAGATCCACAGCCCGTATCCAATCTGCTGACTGTGTCAGGACTCATTTTGAAGCAGCTCATACACTTTCTAAGGGAGCTTCCTGATCAATCCACTGTTTCCCTCTATCCTTAATCTCTCAACCACATGATTAAAGCATTTTCTAATTTGTTACTACTGTGCAATTCTAGTTTCAGCAGTGAATTATTTTATATATTGCCATTGTTTATTTGGATCTCTCAAATTCAGAGAGCAATGTACTTTGTCAATCAAGCTTTATTTTGTGAGCTTATTAGGTAAAAATCAAACCAGGGTTCAATTCCCTTTCGACAAACTAGTCTGATCCTTCAATTTTCTAATGTGTTGCTTCAACAATTCACGTGTTCATTAACTCATGAACTAACTAAAGCACATGCTTATGAGCAAGAGAGTTGCCTGGCTGAGGGTGAGGGTGCTCATCCTTCTTTTGCATCACACTGCAGGTGTCATCTCCGTCACCCCAGGGATCAGGAGAGCTCAGCAGCCTGGCTTCTGCTAGATCTGCTGCCAAAGGCTTTTGGGGTGAGCTGCTGTACTTGGAAGCCCTGTCTGCACCTTTCCTGTGGCTTGTTGCAGCTCACTATGAAGACTTTGAGGCTCACCAGAAGCTGCCAAGCAGTCACTTCTGCAAGGCTGCAGGTGCAGGTGCCGCTGTTCCTGCAGCCTTGGCGGGGCTGCCGAGCAGGAGCCCAGCCAGCAGCTGCTCTGGGCCTGGGCCCCATTTCTGCTGCTGCCATCTCCTGACTTGAGTCAGTCTGGCTCCAAACACAGCAGCAATCCAGAACTCTGCTGCAAACACAGCCTAGGTAAAAAAAAGCACAGGCTTTGGGGCAGCCCTGAATATGGACACTGGCCACAGCCCCCTGTTGGTGTTACACTGCCAGCATGAACTTCCCATCCCAGCAGGAGCAGGCCCTTCCTGAGTGTCCTACAAAAGGGAAAATGTGGAAGGTCAGGTCCTTCCACCCCAACAGCAGTGCTTAGGATGTGAAGGGAAACAGCCACTCAAAGCATGCGACTGGCAGCTGATGAGGAAGGGAAGGTGACGGCCCAAAGCCAAACCAGCGCCACTCCAGCTGCTGGTACACAGTGGTCCACAGACAAATAGAGTCTGAATACACAGAATATAGAGTAATAATTGTTCAATAATAATAATAATAATCTTATTCTTTGATCTGATTGCAGTCATACGCAGAATTAAATTTTTTAAAATCTCATTATGAGGCACCTTCGCAATACTGATAACAAAATGGGACCCAGAACAAGTCCTGATTTGTGCACAAGAACTAAAAAAGAGCATTTGTAGAAACCTCATCCTTCATGCCCTTTTTAATAAAACTGTAATATGATATTCATTTTTTAAAAAAACATACTACAGGCATGGCTGGAAGGATATAAATGTTGCTGTGCATCACTCTCCTGTCATATAGGAAATGTCTCATAGCAAAGGGCCACAATGTCTCCAGTTTTTTCTGAGTTCTATCTACTGCAAGTGAAGCAAAAGCCAAAGTCAGCAGAAGAAATCAGCTGAAATATGGATCAGCTTTCATCTGTGTGCAGAGCTGTGCCACACAGAGTGGAAAGCTAACAAGTGGTGAAACAGCAGCTCAAACTAAATGGGAAGAATCTGAAAGAAGTGAGCAGGAAGCAGCCACCTAAGCTGTGCAGCTGTGATCATGCCTGTGAGGACACCACCTTTCCTGTTTGGGGTGGGGTTTGAGCTTTTTTTGTTTTGCTTTGAGATTTTTTACATTATATTAACTATTTCCTCTTAGGAGAGTGGCACACTTGTCCCAGGGAATGGGAGAACTACCTTCTGTTCTCATTAGCTCAAGGGTCAGAAACTTAGCTTGGGATTTGCATCTGTGTCTTAAAAGAGAAGAGCACACTAGGAATTTGGAAATGATGGCTGTTACTAATGCTTTTTCCACCCTTCCCCCCACCACAGATAGATCCTCTTTCTCCTAAAGGACATGTTTTGTGCTCTGAAAGGACGCTGACCTACAGAAATTAAAAGTCATCAATTCCTGTATCCTTGGCAGACCCATGAGAATGTCATCTAGTGTTGCAATGCCATAGAAAACATTTCTCTGCTTCTGATACTGCTGCAAGGGAGTGTGAGATGGTTTTCTCTACATCTGGCCATGCTGGTGGGCTCCCTCAGAGTGCTTACAGGAGCATGAGGTTTTGCGTGGTGAGAGGAAAAAAGTGCAGCTGCTGCTGCCAAGAGGATTTATTTGCTCTGTCATGCAGCTGCCAGTAGCTGTACTCCCTTGCAGAGCCACACCTCCGTGGTGACTCTTACATGAGGAATGAGCACATCTATTTCCTATTGCTGTCAAGGAACGTGATTAAACATGGCTCTGAGAGCTGGCAAATAGAGATACAATGACAGTGGCACTTAGCACCGATGTCTCTGCCGCTGAGCATTACCAGGGTTTGCAAAGTAGTAACACTCCAGGCTTCAAAAGGTCTCCTCGACAGAGCTGAGCTGCTCTGCCTGAAGTGAAGCAGGCAGTTTTGCAGAAGTGCCAGCTTCCAAAGCGCCATAGGCAAGAGCAGTTCCTCAGTCTGTGTTTAAAACCTACCAGCTGGGTGGCAAAATTCTTCTTCAGTGTCTGATGGGACCAAGAAGATGCATTCCTTGGTATCATCCTGCAGCAAGAAATGTGTTAAGATTACACAGGTGAGTTACTTCAGCTCTCAGAAACCCAAAGGAACCCAGGGAATTCAAGCACCTGCTGAAGCAATGGTTGGGTCCAGGAATGGCACTGCCTCTGACAGGGACTTTGGTGGCAAAGTCACTCGCTGCAGCAGCCATGCTGGGCCTGTCAGGAAGGCCACAAGGCCATCATTCCCAGAGCAGTTCACATCCTGGCCATGCTCCCCCCCAGCTCCTGGTGCTCCTCCTCACCAGCACAGCCAGGGAAGCTGGAATGTCCTTGACTTGGGGCAAGTGCTATTCAGCAACAACTACATCATCACTGTTATCAACATTATTCTCACACCGAGTACAAACACATGGCCCTGTACCAGCTGCTAGGGAGGAAATTAACTCTATCCTAGCCAGAGCCAGCACAGGGATTAGTGTTAGAATTGAGAGAGAAACAGAGTGGTAACCTCTCACCAGAATGGGGCTGCAAAAGAGCTACTGAAGGAAGAGTGACTTTCCACACTGCAGAAAGTCAGTGTAACAAATGGGGGAGAGTGCAGGCACGGGCTGCTGGAATAACACCAAACAAGTATTTCAACCACTGCAGCCACTATACAGAATGTGATTTGCTCCCCTTCTCACTCAGTCTTCCCTCATTTCAGCTCCAGTTTTCCCTTTCACTTGAAAGCACGTGCAGGATATGCCCCTGTTTCTGTCCCTGTCTCCAAAGAGGAAAAGGGAGGAGGCAGAGGAATCCTTGATATTCTCCATGAGGGGTGTGGGTTGAGATATCTTCCATCATCTTGGCTCCGTTGTGCAGACCCTGGCATGGAGCACACACATAGCTACACTGAGAATTAAAGGCATTGCTTTTTATGACCATGACAAAAAGGTAAGGTCTTCAAAGACTGTCAGCACCCCTGAATTAAGCCTCATGTATAAGCTCCTGATGCTGCCACAGCTTTGCCAGTTCTCTGACTGGCAACTCTCCAAATGGCACATGGATGTCCAGTATATCTGACAGAAAGAAGTGAATTGTGAAAGTTTTATTAACAACAACTTACTCTCTCAAGATTACCTTATTTTTCCCAAGCAGTTCTTAGAGATGGAGATAAAAAGGTCTCAGTTAAGCAAAAGCAGAAAATGGTCTAGGGAGAGGCTACACCTACCACCTTTTCTGAAGCAGATTTCACTGAAGTGTAAAAAGCTTTGGGAGTGAGGCAGTCCATGGTTACCACAGAAATGAACACTCAGGCTCTTCACTTTTCCAAAAGCTTTGTTAGAGGGGAAGTGCACTTGCCTTCATGATGACCCCACTGCCCAGCTTCATGACCTTCCTCTAAAGTCATAATCTCTGGCTTCCTATTCAAAATAACTTTTATTTTCATCATTATTTAATAGCAATCTTATTGTTACCCGTGACTGCATTCTTACATTCTATTTGGAACCCAAAGTGACTTGATGTTGTGTGGGTCCAGGCAGCCGCTCTTGCTCTAGTCCCCAGCCGTATCCCTTCTCTCCCACCTGGATGTATAGTGAGAGGGGCCACATAGTGCAGAGGAGTCCCAGTGACTGAAACACATTTAGAGTTTGCTTTAACAGCTCTAGGGCCTTCTTATGGTGTGAGATGTATTCCCAGATTGCATTTTGCTTTAGTAAATTATAGACTAGTCAGATTATTACACTTAATCCTGGAATATGCCCCTCCAAGATCCTAAAGTCTCTGGCACAGCACATAACTAATTCCTTATTCTGGGACAGGGATAAGCTTTGGATTTCTTGTAGCACCTGTTTTTCTCCCACCTGTCCATCTGACTCCCCAAAAGATGAATTCGTGACTGGGCCCTTGTTGCTGCTGTGCTGGTATCTCTACCCCAGCTGACTGGCTGTGTTGTTGCAAGTGTCCGTAGTCGTCACAGGTTTTGTGAAGCAGCCTCCTCCTCCATCACTGATGCACTGCCTCACAGTGACCTCTTGTGGAAATTTTAACATTTTCAGCTCTTCAGGGAATGCAGCATGAGCTACACATATGTTAGGACTACGGTTTAAGCTTTGGAATAAACAAGTAAATGTATCGTGAAGTCCCTGACAGATGAAAGCAAACCTCATCTGATCTGCCCCCAGTACTGGGGTCATGAAAAACATTTCTTTCACGCTGATAGTTGCCATCCATCATTAAGAGGACTGACCATATCAGCTATACTGGGAACAGATGCAGTGAGTGGTTTGGCAGCAGCTGTCAGGCCTCCATAATCTGCTGTTAGTTGCCACTTGCCATGTGGGTGCCTAAGAGACCACATCCCTAAAACCCTCTGCCTTGGTCATTACTTCTTTTGAAGCTGTACTTTGTCAGCACCGTCCCTGGGTATGGATCCCAGAGGATTATTACGAAGAGAGAAACTCAGCTAATTGATGTAAAACAATTGGTGTCTGTACATTTAACTGACTTAGAGTTTGCTCTTTGTCTAAGTGCATTTTCCACAACCACTTATACTCAGTGGTGCTTCTCTATTTCCCCATTTTGCTTTCTCCTTTCCACATAGAGACAGGCTGGCTCTTTTTCTTTTCCATTACCTTTATTTTCATTGCGGTTTTCCTCTGGTTTTTACCATCTGTGGTATGTACTGGGTGCATACTGCAAACAGGCTGAAGAACCTCTTGGAAGACATTGCCACTTAACCTTGGCTAATGACTCCAGTGCTCGCTCAGCTTCCTTTGCATCACACTGCAGGTGATCACCCCGGGAAGCAGGAGAGCCTCACCAGCCCAGTTTCTGTTGCCAGAGGCTTTGGAGGTACGCTGTGTTCCTGTCTCCCAGCTCAGAATCCCTTTTACACCTTTCCTGTGGCTTGCAGCTCACTCTGAAGACTTTCAGGCTCCAAATACATCAGTGATCTAGAACTGAACTTGCATTTTCCCTTCAGAGCCCACTAAAGCACCTCATCATTTCACACTTGTGTTTTGTGCACATACATCGCTAATGCAAGCTAACACTCTGTCCTGCTCTTTACTCTTTAACTTTTTCTTCCCAGATAGAAATTTCTGCCTTTGCCCCCTCAATTTCTCCACGTTTGGGGGTGTTACGAAGCAGGAGACATGGTTCTACACATAATGAAGGTGCAACCTGGGTCGATTTTTCCTTTTGGTTTCTTTTGAGAGCGGCCTCAGCTGAGCCTCCTTGCGGCCGAGCATCCCGGGGCGGTGTGCAGAGACAGCACTAGATGGTGCCGTCACACCAGGGCAGCATCCCCCGGCAGCATCCCCGCAGCCAGCGGCTGCGCTGGAAAGCCAAAGGAAGGGGCAGGAGGGACGCCGGCAGCCCTGTCCCGCGGCGGGCTGGTCCAGAGAGCAGAGCCCTCGGCTTGGTGAGCTGCAGGCACCACGTCCCGAGGCTGGCAGGGGCAGGGACACCAGGGAAAATATGCCTCGAGAGGGTATTTTGTGTCCCCCGCACAGCAGCAGCGCTGCCAGGAGAGAGCAGCGAGCTGAGAAGCAGGTGGCAGAGAAATCTCAGCGCAGCGGAAACATCGGCACTTCCCTGCACACCGTGTTCCAGCTGCGCCAGGGAAGTGCAAGGCCAAGGGGAAGCAATTGTTTTTGAGCTTCCGTGCAGCCGCTGAAGTTCCCTGTCTGTCCCCAGGTCCAGAGAGGGGACAGAGCCTGAGCACGTCCTTGCCAGAGGGAGGGTGCACGTCTGCACCCACGTGTGTGCGCACACCAAGCACACAAATGTCCATCCGCTCCTCCAGCCCAGACCGCTCACTTAGGAGGGGCTGAAAAATATTGGTTCTCCAAGCATCACCGTTAATGCTCCCTCTGTTTAGTCTTCCTCCTCTCTGCTTAAAAACCAGAGTATCTTCTCACTTTAGAGACACTCTGTTCTCATTGTTTGGTTACATTTTGAGATCACAACAGAATTAGAAAAAGCTGCAGATTTTTCTCCAGGACATTAAAACAGTCTAACCTCAGTACTGCTCACTTGACAGTCTATTTTAGACTCTTCTAAGCTGAGGAATCATTAATATTTCGGTCTAGCCCATTTAAAATTCAAACATAACCTTCTAAACTTTGGTCTGTGTGCTATGTTTAGAGTAGGAACCAGGTAGAGGGTTTTGGTGTCTCCCTTAAGAAAACAGGGAATGAGCAGGAAAATTGAGCTTTACACTTCAAAGGTCAATTAGTTAACCATACACTTTCATGTTTCTTTGTTCTTAGCAGTTTTTAAAAGCCCTCTTCTCTGTCGTTCGTCTTGCAGGACAGAAAGACTTCACACTGTCTTTGGTTCATTGGTAAGTGTTAAGAGCTTATCTTTAAAGTGAAGATACTCTTACTTCAAATGTTCATATGTATGTATGAACATATTCTTTAAAGAGCACTTCATCCTTGAGAAGCCACAGTGGGCATATTATCTGCATTTCTGCAAACAGGTCACAAATTCATGTTCAATAAAAGCACTCGTTTTCCAACTCATTTAACTCTTTTCTGGATTTGCAGATTGTGGAGCCTCTCTGATATATATATATATTTTTTCCCTAATGCCAAGTTTGTCATAATAAACATTCTGTTTCCAGTACTAGCAAACTTTCATCACTTGATGCATGTTGGTCTCTGCTCCTGCAGTCCTCCAGCTGTGCTCTAATGCTTCCCTGATTTTTGTCAGTGCCACCCATTGCCACTTTCCTGCTAATTTTACTTTGTCTCTCAATGGGAAAAATTAATCATTACCTTTCCTAGTTTACAACTCAAAACTCAAGACATATTTTTTCAGTGATATGCCAAGGTTCCTGGTTTCTATGGTATAATATAGAAGTATAGCAGGTTGCTTTGTCATAGCACATCATCACTGTGTTCCTGTACATTAGTCAAAACTAAAAGTAGGATTTCAAGAAGTTTTAAGCAAAATCATCTCATCTGCTTAGATTGTAAGGTTTGCTGCTACCCAAGTGATCCAAGCTCTCAATCAGAAAGAGAAAACCAAATGTGATGCCTCTGCTACTGGAAAAATAAATAACTAGTAATAGGAACGTCCAGAGCCTTGAGACACATCAAGGCATATTTACAGAACTATTGTATCTGTTCTCTTCATGAGCAACAATTGCCTATGAGTGAAAGAAAACAAAACAGTAATTTCAATGTAGTCAATACACTGCCATCATTAATATGAGCCCATAATGAATATAAGCCTGCTTCTACTGACTAGGGCCAATAATGGCTCAAGGGGTTTGTCTGTTTGTTTAGAATTTTTAAATTAAACATGCTTTTGTATGGGGAACAGTAAGCAATATGCCCAGCCTTTGCCACATCGTTCATACTGATGCAGGTTCCCCCCTTGCATCTGCAAGGCATTAACTGGCTCTACTGTGGGTAGGAGAGAGGATGTATGAGCTGGAATCCAATTGCAGGATCAAGACAGATTATGCAAAAATCCAATAAAAGCATTTCCCCAGCAGCGAGATTTACGCCAAAGAAAATAATGCTATTTTCAAGATTATTCAGCAAATATGCTTGTTTGGAAGAGCTCATGTCTGCTCCAGAATAATGGACAAGTAATTTGTCCTTGTAATTCTTAATCATGATCATGAAATGATACTGAAAACATTATCTGGGAGATTAGAAAATAAATGTAATTGGGCTAAGAAAACTTCCTCTGAAGAAATAATGTTTCCCCCTTGCCCCATCTTCATCTAGCAGACTTTCCTTGGAGCTGTAACCTCCCAGCCTCCTCTACATTAGTGAGCTAGTCTTGAAAACTTTACTGCTTTTTGCCCCTGGGCATGCACTGCCCTCAGACATTGGCTGAGCATCACTTCTCTCTGCCTTGTTACCCTCATGGCTGCTACCATCCCCCTGGAATGGTGAAAGGGAGACATGTTGGTACAGAGAGTTTTATGGCAGGATTTCTGCTTTGTATTGCTGCTTTCATGGGAAATTACAAGCACCACTGGCTGTCATGCTGCCTCTGGGACTGTCTGATGGAAATCTCCCAGAAATTCATTTAAAAGTTCACAAGGAACCTGCTTACAAAGCAGAGACAGCTAGCTTGGGCAGGGGAGAGGAGGCCACAGCACTGCAAGGCTGAGGGGGCACAGAAGACCCCCCAGGGAAATAGTTGCACTGGGGAATAGGCAGGGATTGCTCCCAGGCTGCTTCCTGAAGGCCTCCTTGGATGTCTGCCTTCCAGGGCAGCAACTGGCTTGCAAATGCCTTGCAGTTTTCCACAATTCCCTCTTGTCTGGCTGCTTAAGAGAAAAGGCATTGTGCTGCTTATCCTTCCTAGTCTGGTGCCCTTGTAGGAGGGACAGAGGCCTGTCTGTAGAACAGACGATGAGGACAGGGTCAAGCTGACACAGAGGCGACCCCAGGACACAGCTCCTGTGGCATATCAGACTTCTGCTCCCCTCCTTCCATCCTATCTTCACTCCTTGTGCTGCCCAGTGTAGGGGGGGGTTTGGAACTAGACATTCTTCAAGGTCCCATCCATCCCAAATCATTCTGACTATACATAGCCTTTCCAAGCTCTGGAAGTGGATGTAATTTTCAAAGGGGAATAGGGGATGCTTCCCAAAACTGTTCTTCCTGGTTTAAGGAGTTGATAGTATTTTTTCAAGAGGATGTTGAACCAGAACAGACACATGCCTTTACCAGACCCCTACCTTTAATTCTTATGTAAAGACTACATGTAGTGCCCAACCAGAGATGAACCAGCCCTACACCAGGTGTTAGACTCTGGGGGCTGTTTGCACCTTGTTAGGAGTATCTCAAAACCTTCACAGAGCTAAGTCACCCACCTTTATCACATCATGCATTCCCCCACCAAATTAGAACTCCAAAGCCTATGCTGCCAATTCCACTGGCCTTCTGCTCCATGTTGCTCCTCATTCCAAGCCACATCCTGCCTTGTGAGGCCATCAGCCTCCTCAGGCCTGCTCCCTTCCCATGTGGCAGCTGCGAATGACAAACATCCAGTGTTCAGCATCCAGACATGAACATCCCAGGAATCCTCTCTGCTTTTGGCAAGCCTCCTGCCCATCCCCAAGCACTTGCTGTATCCAAGCTGTGCAGGTTCCTCAATGAGCACAGCTGCCTCCCATATGCTCTGGATTGCATGGGAAAACCAGATCCACTTCCTTAGCCTGAGCTAACAGGCAGGGTACTTGAGCTGTTGCCAATAAAACAGCCCTACAAGAGGAAACAGAAGACACACTTCCTTGGGATGCAAGAGGCTTGGACTCCAATCTCCACTTAGATGCGTGTTCAGGGATTTCACTAACCAGTATAAATGCACAAATCTTGCAAGCAGGACAGCAGAGGCTGTGTACACCTTGAGCACAATGTCTGGCAGGAGATGCTGGTTCAGTTTGCCAAAGGCAGACAGTGAGATCAGGCCCCTGCAGTGTGAGCCCCCTGACACCATGCCAAAACAAGACAAGGGACAGGCTCCGTGCAGCGTTCCAATATCCCTGCACTTGCTGCAGCCAGTACAGCTAAGCACAGCTATTCATAGATACAGGATTTAGCAATTTAGCTGATTGGAAGGCACCAATTCTTACTAAACTGGTTCAGGTGTGAATCTGTCTTGAGATACAAACACTGCTAATCAGCCTCAGCCACAGAAGACGAACAGCTGGAAAAATTTCATGTCTGAAATCCAAGGTCTGCTAACATAAATAGCCAGCACACCCAGATTTTTGGTGCCACGAGTATACCCTCACTAAGCAGAAGTGAGGGAGCCTAGAAGATACTAGTTAATTATGGGCCTAAGACCCTTCATCTGCTAATCTATAACAAAGGTTTTGTGGACATTTTTATTGTTGCTTTGTTGGAGTCTTCTATACTTTAGTCACACCAGCAAGGCATACGATCTACTAATTTTTCATTCTGGCTCACTGAATATTGTTTTCTATCTTGAATTTAATAAAATTATTTCAGTCTTCTGAGTACCCTGTGCTCACTTCTTCTGAAATATGCATATTTTATTGAAACTTAGAGCCAAATCATAGCTTAATTATGTAACTAGCTTCTTAATTGACATCAAAAGCTCAACATGAATTCTCAGGAACAAATCTAAGTCCCCAAAGATGAAGAAACCATCATAAAATAATTTACACTAAGCAAGGTGAAAAAAAACCCACCACATACACAGGTTAGAACAAATTTGTAGTTGCATTTTATTTAATCAATGAAAATCTACCTTAAAAACACAAAATCAAATTTGGTAACCCAATACATTGGATTAGAGAAAGCTTCAAGCTTTTAAGCACAAGCCAGAAGTCACAGTCTCAAGGAGAGTTTCAGAGGCCAAAGCAATACACTGGAACAAAGTGGTATCTTTTTGTGGAGACATGCTCCCTGCACCATTAGCGTGGTTTTGGGCGCAGCAGGTTTTTTTAACTGTCAGTTATAAAAAGAAGCTTTTGTATTTGTTTTATAGTTAGGTCTGTTGCATTGCTTACCTAGGCCTTGGATTAATGGAGAAAACAGGCAAGTTAAAAGCCCTTGCCTGCCCAATTACTACCAACAGACAATTTACATTGTGGTAAAGCTAGCTTTATTTAAATGAGGTTCAGACAAGAAGTAACTTTACATATTATTAACAGCTTTGGAGCTACAAACATAAGAATCAGGATTACACAGGTCATGCTTTTGTTACTTTGTTTTACCTGCTGCAGTTATTGCAATATGGCTTAAGGTACATAGGTATACAGTTTGTACAAATTCAGCCAAGTTTGCACTTGTGAGGTGTTCCTAAGAGCATCATTACCTTGCAAGCCGACCTAAACGTGGGGAAATCAACCAAGGTTTTTGGAATTGCCCAAAGCTAAGGGGGGAAAGCTGCCAGTAACAATGGACAGAGATAGACCGGATTGTTTGAAACCACATTGTTTGGCTTTAAATATTTATATAATTCGCTCTGAGGTAAGGAAAAATCTTTTGATGCTTCCACGCAGGGCAGCACCAGATGGTGCAATCACACCAGTGCAATCAGTCGCATCGCTTGCTGGACGTGCAGCCTCGAGGGGAGGCCAGCACCTGCCCCAACAAGAGCATCTGTACACTAAAGTTGATTTTAAAATAAATTACTATACAGGTATGAGAGTGAGCTATTGTTCAACTTGATGGGCATTGGTTTCACAATGTGCGATCTGTAACCTTCACTTTGGAAATCAGAGCTGAAAGTACTGACTTGTACCCCTGGTTCGATTTTAACGTAAACAACAAAGGAGAGGACAAATTCCTGTTGGGGACAGCCATCCCAGGACTCTCAGTCTTGGGGCTTCCAAGTATCTTTACATCACCCTGCCCATTCTGATCTCAGCTGCTGCCAGTCCAATCCACCTTTCATGAAGCTTTTTAAGACCTCAGTACCCTGAAGATCTCATCAGCTCTTTGCAATTCAAGGCAGAACTCATTACCAAGTCCTTTTTTTCCTCATTCCTCCTCCTGCCTCAGAAAAGACAAGAGAATTGTCAGGAGTGGGGACAATTTCAGAAAATGGTGTGGTGGGAAAACAGTTTGGGCAGGGGCTGGGAAAGGAGGAAGTGTGTATGCAGGAAAAATGTTTGACATTATAGGGCAGGGAAAGGCTTCAGGTTGGCTGGGGCAGAATTATCAGAGCTTGGCATGAGAGGGGCGAGATTCAAGGGCAGTGGCACAAGAACAAGGTGACAGTGAAATGATGGTGTCTGGAGGGTTCTCAGAAACCAGGGAGGGCTGCAAGTAGAAGTGAGCAGTGGGTCAGGTCAGGGCTCTCCTTTTGTCTTTAGAAATATCATAGTTCTACATTAAAATCAGAACTGGGTTTAGAATATACATATAAATATTCAAAGCAAGACAGCCAAACTTTTTTGAGAAATATTACAGGGGGAAAAACCTGGAACAATAAATAGGAAACTACATGTTATCAATTTCTGCTCCAATAGTATGGATTTCATCTCCAGGCTACTCTACAATATTCATTTAAGGGAATGCCTAAACAGTATCATTGCTCTACATTAAAATCAGAACTGGGCTTAAGACATACATATAAATATTCAATACATTACAGTCCAGTCCTGAGACCTGAAGTCTGGAACAACAGAGGAAGGGTATTTTCCATCTCCTTTCAAGATACACTGTAGAAATAACTGCTGACTAAATCAGGCCTGCACAAACACAACTGAAAGACGGGACAGAGATACCTGAATGGGACTGAAAGGCAGCAAATTTGAGCACCTTGCTCAACAATTTGTGCGTGATCCAGTTCCTGCTGTTTGACAGACGTGTCCAGAAGTCTCATGTGTTCTCATCAGTCAGCCCCTCCTCTTCCCTTCACACACAAGCTGAGCAGCACCTACAGCCACTCACAGGTCAGATCAAGGCAGCTAGGAAAGATGTGAGGGGTAAGGGTAAGGCAAAGAAGGGAGGGAGACTCAGGGACAAGTGAAGGGATGCAAGGAGATTGGACAGACAGGACACACATTAAATGAGGGGACAGTAATAACCGTGGCAAAAATTCTACTGGCCTGCCCAGTCACTCAGTGGTGCATCTCCAGTCTTAATGGATTATTTTGGGCAGAGACAAATAACCTTCAAATGGAACACAGGTATGGATACAGCCAATATTAAAGGCATTGGTTTTTTTAACAAAAATGGCAAGGTGAGGTCTTCAAAAGAACAGATGTTAACATCCAAGAATAAAGGGTAGTGAGTAAAGCTCCTGGTTCTGTGGCAGGATTGTCAGTTGTTCTCTAGGACTGGCATCTCTCCAAATGCCACATGGATTCTTAGCACATCTGAAAGAAAGAAGACAGTAAAAAAGCTTTGGTAATGACAATTCACTTTCCCAAGAATATGTTATTTTCCCAAGCAGTTCTCAGAGATAAAGGTCTTATGACTTAGTGAAGCAAGTGCACTGTATATCCTAGGGAGAGATGATACTTGTAATTTCTGATTCAAATTCCTCTGAAGTGCAAAGAGCTTTGTACATGAGGCACTCCAAGTTTACCATGGAAGGCATATTCACATCGTTTAGGATTTTAAAAAGAGCTTTGTTAGAGAGCGTGTTTGCATATTAAATAGCATACATTAAATGTGTCATGTGAGTTCCTACCTAGAAAAACTGGAAAATACATTTACTACCTCCCAGAAATACCACACCAAAATATAGGCCAAGCTCAAGGCCACTGAAGTGGGGGCAGCCCTTCAGCAAAATAATAAAACAAACCACCACACCACATTAGAGAGAACAGTTTAGAGACCCTCACAACTATCTTAGACAAAGAAATAAATTACTGGCTAAAAATGCTACTTACATTCAAGGCGTCAGAGCCACCGAGTTCTGACTTTGTCTATCACAAGATGTTCCTTCTTGACAACTGTCATCCTCCCACATTTGTGTTTTCCCGTCTTCCACTGGTGGGTGACATGGCTGTTCCTCACTTTCTCTGCATGTTTCCTGTCCTGTATGTTGGTCTGAGATTTCCATAACGTACCCAACCTCTTTTTCCCTTAATTTTGGTGTGTGTATGTCTAGGGTGTCTTTGGTTGAATCTTCTGGAGTACTTTGTTCTAGGGTTGATTTCTGAAGTCTCACATTTCCCTTTGAAATGTCTTCAGGGCTTGTCACAACTGTTAAAGAATTCTGACTTCGTCCATCTTTCTGCATCTCAGAAGTTAAAGGCATGTCCTTTGTTTTTTCCACAGATGCATGAATTTCTGCAGACTCAGTTAAGGTAGCAGTTTTCACTATTCCTGGTTGCTTGAGCTCTTGTTCTCTACTTCGTATCTCTTCCTCTTTTACTGGAAGCTGTTGATCTACCTGCATGCTGCCCAGGAGTTCAGGTACAATTGTATCTGATGGGCTTTTCCCTATGGACATCATGCTCTGCTCTGACTCGAGGGCAGCCGAGTCTTCTGTTTCCGCAAGTTTGTAAACAGCTGACTGGATGGCATTCAATACAATTTTTGTACTCTGGGACTCTATGGTCACTGACTGAACGACATGCTTCTGCAATTCCGGGTGGCTGGGAGACAGACAGTGACTGGAAGGAATGCCATCGTGTTCGGCTTGCCCCGTGCTCTGGGGCCGCTCCGGCTCCTCTGATACTCCGTTCATGGAAGCACAAGTTACTCTAGGCTTGGGTGCCTCCACACTACAAAGCTCTGCAGTCCCACAGCCTGAACAGTCAATATTAGAAACTGGGACCTCTTCAGAAGCCATCTGCTCTGGTGTGGTTGCCAAGGGCTGTACAGTTTTGGCTGTCATGTCTGCGTGTGTTAGAGTTTCTGCCACGACATGCTCCCCACCTGCTGCAGCTGCTACAGCCACAGGTGTTTTCAGAGCCCCCACGCTTTCAGCCCATGGAGAGGCTGAGTCAGGGCCTTCCTCTTGCTGGACAGCAGTTGAACATTCATCACATCTCACAGCTTCCTGTTTTCCATATTCAAATACTTCTTTGGCTCCTTCCAGCAACTGCTTGTTTTTCTTATCTTCTTTTTGGAAGCCTTGACAGTTCAAGGTTTCTACAAGTTCTTGTCCTTTTCCCACAGCCTCTTCTCCAGCCAAGCTGCTGGGTGTTTCACATTTCTTAGGACTTGTATCAGTGATAACAGCACTTCCATTTTCAGCAATCTCTGGGCATGTTGATGCTAAATTAGATGCCCCATCTGCTTCAACCTGCACGGGAGCCTCAGCAACAATGGAAGTGCTCTCCAGCCGTGTTTCAGATTTGAGCACAGCACACTCCACTTTGCCACCTCTGGCTTCATCACTCTTGGAGGCAGTTTCAGTTGTTTTGTCTCTGCATCGTGGCTCTGTGGCGGGCACAGCATCTTTGGCTGCAATGTCCCTGTTGGACCCATTGCTCACACTCTGCTCAGCATCTGCAGTTGCTTCTGAGTCAACTGTTTTTGAAGCAAGGGCAGAGGTTTTTCCCTTGCTCTGCAGCAGAACCTCAGGAACAGTGACTTCTGTGCTTTTTACTCCATTGGGCACAGCATCATCTTCCTCTTTCAGGGCAGGTGTCCTGCTAGGATCTCCTTTAGTACAAACTTGCTCTTCTGAGTCAGGAATTCCATCTTGTTTTTCAGTTTTAACAGGGACCACAGTGACAACTGCTTCTGAGCACCCTGGTTCCACAGTAACCATTCTGCCCTCTCCTTCAAGCTGCACAGGCTTTTCAGCTGTAAGCCCCAAGGATGAAGTTTCATCCTCTGTCTTGTCCTGAACCTGTGGAGAATTGCAGCAGATCTGTGAAAAACAGTAGAAGCAAGGAGTGACCAGCAATGTTTTAGATGAAAAACCTCAACACCCAAAAGGACAAGAGTTATGGGAAGAGCACAAGGTGATGACATGGGGATTAGTACCTCACCAAGATCCCAGCTTGTGTTGTTTGAGGATGTGTAGCTCATTAAACAAAGGGCAGCCTTAAAATTAATTAAAGGAAGGGACAGCTGGTAGCACTTAAAGACTGAAGCCAGAAGATGAGGAGGTAGGGAAGAAGGCAGGAATGTGCCAGCCATGCTAACTACAGCACCTAAAGCTGAAGACAGTGGTGTTGTTTCAAGTCCTCCCTTTGCAGAGGTACCTCAGCTTCACCTGTATTTCTGCCTACAACTGAAGACACCATCCACTGTGTGTGGCGTCACATGGATCAGATCTGTATCTCAGGGGTTCATATGCCATCTTCAGCTTTGTGCAGCGCAGGAGCCCTAATGGCAATCATTTCAGTACCTCTGCATCTGCACACACCATCTCCCACTGCATCTCTGTAGGCACTGTATCTACTCCACCCTGAACACAATCTTCAGTGCCTGCTGCTTCTAGACGTCTGTGTGTCTTACTGAAAATGAACTTCAGTTATCTCAGGCTTCACAAGGAAGGTCCTTGACAGTAATATACCCATAACCTGGTTCTAAACAACAAGGTATAGTAGCTAACACTTGCTGATTTTTCTCTCTGACAAATCAACCTTTGTGTTATATGCAATACTTACTGCAGACTTTCCTTCTGGTGCACATTCATCTCTTGTCTCATCCACTGTCAACTCTGTTACAGGCAGTTTCTCTTGTTCTGAAGGCTCCAGCTTTGCAAACAGCTCTCCCTTGGGAGTGATGGCTTTGATGCTGTGAAGCTCTTTGTCAGGCAATAAAGTTTCTTCCTCTGTTGTCCTCTGTACTTCATTTACTTCTTCATGGTCTTCTACATATCCTTGACGTCCTTCCATGCTTTCTTCCATCACAGAAGGTATTTCACTTTTCTCTGAACCTTCAGGTAAAACACTCCCTTCAACTCTGTTTTGACCCTGAAAGCTCCCTGCACTTTGCTGGGGCTGAGGGCCATCCTCTTTGTGTTCTTTTTCCAAGGACTGTTCAAACAGAACAGTTTCCTGGCCTACGTTCCCATCTTTAGCACCACTTCTCACTTCCGACTCAAGTCCCTGTACTGTTGTAATTAGAGTTTCTGTTACAGCTCTTTCACTAACCAGCTGCGCTACATCTGACTTTACTCTTTCAGCAACTTCATGAAGAACTTTTTGAGTCTGCTTGTCCAGTTCTTTCAAATTTTGTTCGGTGGCCTCCACTTCTTGAACTGGTGTAGCTTCCTCTGTAGTATCTGGGGTTTCTAACTGTGAAACAGCAGAAACCATCTCAGTTGTCTCCTCGGCAAGAGACACTTCCATTGTTTCTTCAGCACACGAAGCTTCTGCTGTCTCCAAAGCAGTCACTGCTTCAGAGGTTAGCTCCAGCTCACTTGCTGTGGTGTCATCACTTACATCCTTTCTAGTCTCTGGCACTGTCTTAGCAGCTACCACTGCATCCTCCCCAGTAACACCCAGCTCAGCTGTTTTCTGAGTTTCTTTCTCTTCCTCTTCTCTTGCCTGCTCAATGCACTCTGTCAGAGCAGCAGATATCCATGATGGTGACCGTTCCTCAATGCTGGTCACTGCCCTTTCTTCTTCCACAACAGTAACAGCAATTGCATGTACCAGCCCTTCAGATCCTTGCTCCATCCTTAGGGTCTCCTCTTCTCTCATCACTTCAACATCTTTTGCTCGTTGGGCTTCCATTTTCTCCTGTTCTGCTGCTTCATATTCAGATAAAGGAACAACAGCTGGAATATCAGAATCTTCTTCAGCTGTTTCCGCCATGTCTTCTCTTGCTTGTTTAAGATGAGCTGGTTCTGTCTTTCCATCTGACTTTTTCTTCCTACGCCCAGGCATCAGTTTTCTAAATGGAACCCACGATTCATCTTTTCCAGGCTCACCATCTGATGTTGAGTGCTCCAGGCTAGATCCCGCAACAGAGTCTTCAGTTCTCTCTTCCATTCTGGTTTTGGATCTCCTTCTTGGAGTAACTAACCTTTTAAATGATTCCCATGTTGAAATACCTTCACTTTCGGATGGGCTTCCAGCTTGTTCTGGGGAAGAATTCCCTTGTCCTTGATCACTCTCCTGAGAGCTAGTAAGAACTGCATCTGTTGCTGTTTCTTTGCTCTGTCCAGACTCTTCTACTTTTTGGCTCTCTTCATCAGATGATGATGACTTCCTGGCTCTTTTCTTTGAAGAACCTACACATATAAAAGTTTCCCAGGACACAGAGGCATCAACTTTTCTTTTGGGTTCTTCTGTAATTTTCTCTGGTTTCTGGTCAATCCCATTTTCTTTTATTTCTCCCTGATTTTCATCAACAACATTTTCAGTTGCAGATACTGCAACACTCTTTGTCTTATCAATTTCTTCTTCTTTATCACTTTCAGAAGACCTTCTGACACGTTTCTTGGGAGTCACCATCTTTTTAAATGATGCCCAAGGTGTAACAGTTTCTCTTTTTCGCTCCACATCTGGAATTGTGGCATCTTCGCTTTCAGTGACCTGCGCTCCATCTGCAGATTTTTCCAAAGAGGGAATTTCATTCATCTCCTCAGGAGAAGAAGCAGAACTCTCCCCTTTTTGTTCCTCCAGGCTATCTGGAGAGTCTGATAAGTGCTGAATTGGTTCACCCTGCTCCCCTAACTTAGATTCTTCTCTTTTACCTTTTTGTTTCTTTCCAGACAGTTTTTTCAATCCAGTACCTGTAAAGAGCTTCTTTAAAGGGCTGCCCTGTGGTTTAGTCTTTTCTTGAGAAGACAGGAGTTCTGCTTCATTTGTGATACCTTCTGGAGGCCTCTTTCCAGCTGCCTCTTCAGAAGTTATTTCCACGGTTGTTTCATCTGATTTAACAGTATCAGTCGTATCTGTGCCAGGTTTTCCCTGTAGTCCTTCATCTGTGGGTTTGACTGACTCTTGATCATCCTCTGTGACAACTGAATGTTCAGAAGTAAAAAAGGACTTTGATTCAGGAGCACTCAGAGTTGACTTTGTTTCATGTTCTTTGCTTTCTCTCTTCTCTGTCATTCTATCCAGAGCTTCTCCCTGTGCAGCATCTTCTGCTGTGGGTGACATTTTCAATTCTGCTTCCTCCATTTTTTCATCTAATGTCTCTTTCCCAAATAGAGCAGTTTTACTTCCTTCTCCTCCTTCAGATTTTTTAAGCTGATCACTAGAAATTTCCACTGCCACAGATCCTGTTTCCAATGTCTCTTCAGAGGCTCTTTCAGTTCTGTCATCTATTTCACATTTCTCCATTGACTCCAGTTTTACTCCCACAGGTAGGACTTCTGAGGATGTTTTCAATTCTCCGTTCACATTGCCAATGACTAGAGGTACCACTGACTCTGTTTCTAGTGGTTTGTCTGTCATCTCACCTTCTTTCTCTCCTTTGGTTTTTTCTTCTTTACCAAGATTTTCTGAGACTTCCACCAGTTTCCTTTCTTGATCATCTTCATCTTTTTTTCCCTCTGTACTTTCTTTTACAGCTGCTGATGCCAGGTCCTCTTTTTGTCCCTGCTCATCATGCTTGACTACCTCTTTCTTTTCACTCCCTTCTACTCCTATGGCTGCCAGAATCTTTTCTGACTCCTGCGTTTCACCTTCAGTTTGCTCCTTGTCATGCGCTTCAATAGTTACTGCTGTCACATTCTTCTCTTCATCTTGTTTTTCAGACTCAGGTTTCTCCTCCTTTTCACTGATTTCATTTGTTAACGTTGTCCCCTCTTTTTCTTTCTCCTCTTCTTTCACAGGAGATTGTTGTTCATCTTCTTTAGGCTTCCTAAAACTCTTCTTTTTTCTAAATCCAGTCCACCCTTGGGTAAAAAGTTTTCTTAATGGCGATGCAGTTTCAGTGGCTAAGGCAGCTGGCTGAGAACAAATCTCATTTGATTCTGCTATGTTAGGAGATTCATCTTCTGTTTTTTCATTTCTCAGTGTATCTTTGGTATTGTCTTCTGCTGAGAGTACATCCTCAGGCACTGCTGTTTCTTCTGAGCCAGCTTCTTTTTGAACATCAGCTCCTTCAGGGACCTGTGTTTCCTTTTTTACAGTAAGCAGCTGAACTGGTTCTGATTTTCCTGTCTTTTCCTTCTTCACTGTGAATCTGAACCCAACAAATTTAAAAACCTTTTTAAAACCCAGATCATAAGACTGTGGCTCTGCCACCTGGTCTTCTGCAACTTCTTCCAAAGCTGGCAACTGCTTAATTGAATGAGCATCCTCCTTCTCAGCATCTGCACCATCCTTAGTGCCCGAGTCAGATGGATTTGTCTCCATAGTTTCAGTGTCTTCCTTCAAAGTTACACTGGAATGTTCTGTTTGTCCAACTGTTGAAACAACAACAAAACCCCAGTTAATTGCCTTCTAAATTTAATGTTATATTATACCTTTATATATTTTTTCATTATTACCAAATTTCATAAACATACTTATTCTATTATCTGTGTACCTTTTCTATATGCTACTAGTACATTTTTAAAAACTAGTTTTTGTTCTATCATTACATTTGTATCATTGTACAATTCTTTCCACAGTTTATTTGCAAATGCACCTTTTAAGCTTATATTCTCTTATTTTATTCTCTGATTTTGCAGTTCTTTTTGTGTGGTTTGTTTGGTTTGTATTTTTTTATTATTTTAAGGCAAACTTAAGAAAAAAATTCTATCACAAGACTATACAGAATAATACATGCAATTATTCCTGAAGCAAAGCTCAATAAACATTTCCATGCAGACAGACACATCTAAGGAAACCCAATGAACAAAAAAAATCAGCAAACTAAACAAAACTTAAAAAAAGTCTGTTGACCCAAAATGATGACCAAAAAAAAGCGTATTTTACAGCTCTGTCCCAAAAGAAGAGTAAGATGGGAAAACTCAAATGGGAAATTACCTGTTTTTCTCAAAACTTGTAATCCCTACAAAACAGTTACGTAACAATATATTGCTTTGAAGATCATGAATATTTGGAATTCTCCCGTATAATATATGTATGCATGCAACAACATACATACAGCAACATACATACATACATACTGCTTAAAATGAATGAGGTTCTTACTATGCAAGAAGGTAAAATCCTCCACTGCTCACATGTCTGTTTGCATTATCTTTCCTTTGAGGACAATTTGCATTTTTCCTTCAGGTCAGTGGCAACACCTCTCTCAGTCTTGCTGGGATAATTTAAGTATTATTCCTCCTCCGGCCAACTCAAGTTCAGAGACTGGCATGTAAATTAAATCTATGACATATTCAAGACACCAAAAGATTCTTGGGCTAGGATGCTGCCAGGATTTCAGTTTAATATTGCTCCTGACCCTGTATTTTGTGCAACAGGTGAAAGTGCAAGGTCACAGAGGAACATACTCTCCTCTCTGACCAAACCTGTTATAGTGCCAAGATGAAAAAATAGAATTATTTTAAAATATTCAATGCTGAACAGCAACACCCTAGATGAAGGCATGGTCCCTTTCCTTTAAGCTGCACATGTGGTACTTCAATGTCCAGGGGCAGGAGGAGACAGCTTAACAAAGCATGTGATCATCAACTTCCCTGAAGATGTGGTTTTTATTTGAACCACCTTGAAGTTGTCTCTGACTCTGCAGCTGGTCCTGCTTTGCTGGAACACCTGATCTCCTCACAGCCTCTTGCCTGGTTCCCGCTGCAATAAGTGATGCTGCTTCAGAAGCACAAAGACAATGAAGTCCAGGTAAGGCTGGAACTAACTACACCATAAGCAAAACAAAATCCACAAGGATACTGGCTTCTAAATGCTATGTAAAGGGCAAATTATGTTTCACTATCAGCTGCCTACTGGTTGTTGTTTCTAAGTCAACATAAGCAAAGCATTTTGTTTTTCCTTTATCTAACAGTTTAATATTATTTACCTCAATTGTTAACTCCTAAATCAATTAAAAGCCTGACCTCTGCTAACATGCTAACTCCCTGAACATTTTAGACCAGAGATGTTTGAACCGAGCCATTTGTGAGGGAGAAGGGTAAGACAAAAGAGACATTTTGAAGAAGAAGCCAGAATTTTTAGTCCATTGGTAATATACCTCTTGCAAAAACCTGAACAATCCATAAACAAAATAACTCTAATTAATCAAGCATGACATTTTGTTTATTAATCAAGCATTACATTTTAATATTGTTATTTTAGTTGTATGTTGAGACTATACAAGGATAAAGTCAGGGAACCACTTTTCTGTCTGTGCTCATTTATTCCTAGGTCTGGAAATAAAGTCCTTGTCATTTCCACAAAATTATGTAATTTAACAGAAAACTGTCATAGGCTTAATGGGAGTTCACAAGGTTAGAGGCACTTCTTCAGAAACTATTTTCAAAACCTCACATATTTTACATTTAGTAACAGGTACTTTAATATTTTCTTAAGCTTATTTACACTAAAAATTATTCTTTTGGCTTAACCAGCTGCAAAGCTAAATGCTGATCCTTTAACACTAAAGAAAAATTTGCTCATGAGCCAGGTCCCTTAGCACCTCTACTGGAAACAAGGTCTATAGAGTCTTTCTGTTTGTCTCAGCCCTGCATTAATGCCAGTGTGCTTACTCTTAGACATGAAAATCTCCATCTGACGTGAGTTAGATAAAGGTAGACAAATACAGGGCTGAGAGCCAGTGGGGAATGCTGGGTCTATGTAGGAAGGACCAGAAGCACAGGAAGGCAGAAGGGAGTGGAGAAGTAGGAAGGCACTTGGGACTGCGAAGCAGCCAGATGGATTTCTATGGGCTCACCTTTCCTCTTACAAACACTCCCTGGGAATGTATGCCCTTCATAATTGAAAATCCCGAGGTTTCAAAAAAATTGTAGAAAGGTGACATTTCTTTTCTTATTTACTCCTGAATTTTTCCTGTTTCCCCTAAGGAAGCACCCCTGTGGAAGTTTCCTTCCAAATTTGTCCCAAACCAGCACAGGTGTTTAGTGTAAATTCAGTGTTTAAGATGAGTTTCAGGTATTACAGATAAATGGGATTACTCTAAGAGTGGAATGATAAAGAATATGAATAAATGAGGCATTCCATTTCCAAAGAGAGATAAGATGTAAAACCAGTATATAAAGGCATCTCTTCATATTTAAGATAAGCAAAGAGTTTTTGCTTATTCTATTTATAAAATGATGTGTTTATAACACCCTAAGATAAAGACCATGTCTCTGTAAAACGTTTTGCAGGTGAAAAGAGCTGTGACTGTAACAAAATCTGAAGGCATGGGTATGCATTAAGATAGCAAATGCAATCATAGGAATAGAGAACACGGAGTTTAGAGGCAGTGATAAGCTTTCAAAACTGTTAAATCAAGCCGACAGTAATTAGGTCTTCCTTGTGAGTCCATCCAGCAGACATATTACCTTGCAATACTGCACTAAACACAGTGCAAAAGGAAAAACTAACAGAAATATTGACTGACTGAACACACTTTTATTAATACCAGTCTGAAAAGTCACAGCTACGCTACAACACATCACACTTCCTTCTCTCCCTCATGGTGGTGATATACTTACAGACCTAGCCCAAGCAGTACCCCCTTTAATTCCACCACAGGATTTAACCTGTCCAGAAGGTATTTCATCCCCAAGATAACATTCTGGTGTCAGCTGTTAAATGACCTGCTGCTGTTGCACCCAGCCTCTGCTTTGTCTCCTTTAACATTTTAAAACGCTGGAAGATTCTTCAGAACTGAATTTCTGAAGCCCTTCCTCAGTGTTTGAGGAAAGAGGTGCCATTCAGGAAATTTGCCTGCATGTTGCCAGGAGGCTGCCACTGTCGTGTGACAAAGCTCCAGAGCCACAAATATCCAAGTTGCATTTTCAAAACATATACACCCAGAACTTTGTATTTAGCAGTTGGATTCTATGGTGATGTTTTTATTAATGACACTTCAGTGCTCAAACACTGTCAGCGCAATTCTGAATGCAGGAAGGTTTGGAAGTTACTTACAACAGGGCATTGCTGGTCAGAGTTCTGTAGCATGTCACTACCACAAGTAGTCTGGCAAGACAACCAGCACTTTCTGAATTGATTCAGTGGCTTTGAAAGTACCTTTAAGAAACACCAGACAGGCTCATCCAAACAGCTACCAGAAAACAAAACAAATATAGTAAAATACTGATATGAATAACATTTCCTTAGGTGTTTCCTGAGGAGGGCTGTACTTCACCAGTTATGTGCTAGCCAAAGAATAGAATACAACAAAAATATACCTAGAGGAGATGATAAAGATCAGGGGTGATATCATAAAATTGATACACTTCGCTTTTTAAATCCACTGTGGCTAAGGACCAACACTGAAATTCTATTTTAACTGCTTACAGACCAGTTAACCTTTTCAAATATTTTTAATTGAATCAAGGTGCTCCTTGTGTTTTAAGAACTGCAAGTTTTATTCTGAAAGAAACTTTCAAAACTGACAGTCTTGAGGACTCAAAGGTGCTTGATTTCACAATTTCATACATACTTAGTCCGCTGTAAGAATTTATTTCTATTTTACCAGGAGCATGTCAATCAGTTGTTGCAGAATTAGTATTTTCAGAATGACTGAATTCCTGTCTCATCCCATTAAAAATAAAATTAATAATTAAACTCTTCTTTTTGTAGACTGAAAGACACTGTTGGCAGTGCAACTTAACAGCTCCCAGCTCTCATCTCTCTCCAAAAGTGAAAATGTGCTTCTCCCCTGGTAGCTGCCAAAGAGTTAAAAAAAAAAAAAGCACTCTGACTGCAAGAGTTAAATCCACAGCACTTCATGTGCTCGAAGTCAACCATGTCAACATCTGGAGCTGATTGACTTTTCCCCCTAAGGATTTGCAGCACGGCGCTGGATTTTTTCCATGAATTCCCTACATTCTCAATCTCTCAGATGGATGTGACACACACCCAGAGCTCACTCACCTCGCAAACTCCTCTGGCCACTGCAAGGCTCCAGAGGACTTGGTGCTTTATTCAGTGCATTTATTCAGTGTTTGGGGCCAAATGGTGCTTTTGGTCACATGCACAACTCTCTCACTAGGTTCACATGAGCAAAAGCAAATGCTGCAGTCATGAGGTGTATTTTACAATCATTTGCCACAAATACAACTTGTAAAAGGACGAAAAAACACAAACAAAACAAACCACCATGTACTGCTGTGATACTCATATGACACAAAAAGAAGGCAGTTAAAAAAAATTTGAACCAAGCTTGTATTTGTCAAATGCAGTTTTCTCTTAACTGCACAATTCTTCTGATTGTCATTAGAAATATCAATATAAAAACCAAAAATTGATACAAGGGAGTAATTAAAAACCTAAAAATTAAAACCAGCTTGAAATTACAATATCTATTTAGAATACAGTATTTATTTCTAATAAAGTAGTTGTTTGGAATTATTTGTGAAATTGAGCACTTTAGCATTAGGGGAAAAAAAAAAAAAGACCAATCTATGCTTTTATGTTTCCACTGCAGAGTATACAAATTGGACATTATACCACAAATTCTGATGCTTTTAATCAAAAGTTTCAGAAGGTTGGGTTCAGTAAATCAAACACACTACTCACTTTGCAGTAACAAAATAACACAGAAATATGATTATGTGTTATCCTAACAATTTAACTCTTTTTTTAACTACAACCGTGACATTGCTGCTTCTTAACAATGTATTTTTCACAAATTCTTCCTTCTTTTGCCTGCTATACACCATATTTATTTCCACTTCAGTGTACAAACAATTCTTCCCTAGAAAGCACATACTACATCCCTCTCCCTTCTATTCACTCAATTTTCTAAGGACTGACTTGCCACTTCATTGCAGGGAGCAAGTTCTTTCAGATTAATTAAATAATGAGGGAGGATTTACAGAGGTGTTTGCATGCTGAATCTCACCAGGCACCCATGCAATTCACAAGCTTTTCAACCATGTTCTTATTTCAAAGCTTTTGAAACAAGTACTATTTAGTCTGCAGTTCTCTGGTACTTCGGTGGCAACTGAAGAGTTAGGTTTAAAAATCTCATATACTTTTGTGCTCATTTTTAGAAGCAGAAAAAAGGAACAAGCTGTAAAATAGCTATTATTTTTCATGGTTTAGTGCTCCTTTAGAAAGCAAAAGCAGCGTCCCCAGAAAACGACATCACAGAAAAGTAACTGAAAGAACAAACAAACAAGCAAACAAACCCCAAACACATAATCATATCCACTGTGATGCTGTAACATTCTAACACTTCTCAAAAATCTTTATTTTTAGAAAATTTTGATTTAGCTGCTCCAACCCAGAGCTTCTCAAATTCCAATTTGAGCCCAGCTTCTCAAATTCCAGCAGGAAAAGTTATGTATTTCATTTATTCTAGATTAAGATATTTCTTTTTTCATTTCAGTTTTTCAAGAAACAGCCCTAAAAATCAGAAAACAGTATAGCTCTTCTTTAAAAACAAACAGAAGACTTTTAAAGCCAAAAGGGTCATTAGCTATGGCTTGGATATAGTTGCTGTAGTTAAAAATTCCTCATTAAATTCGCTCACAATAAGAAACTGCTCTCAGACCAGCACAGCTGTTCTGTTTGGGAACCAAACCAGCATGCTACAAATATTTATGAAATTTCATGGTTAGACATGCTGTCCACATCTCACATTCAGTGACTTGGTTCTGCTTCTTAAAATAAAATTTATCCACCAAGCACAAGATAGATGCTACTCTAGCACTTGGGTATTTGAGGGGAAAAAAATTCATGGCTCCATTAGCAACAAGAATGGGATAAGCAGTAAATGCTGCAACGTTTCTGAGAACCCCTAATGATTAATGAACAATGAAAAGCAGATTGAAATTTTTTCTTTATCAAAACGACCACATAAAGACTAATGTAAACAAACTCACCACAAAGGAGATGAAGCTGCATCTGCACTAATTAGACACATGACAGCTTAATACACTCCTGCATACCAATAAGCAGAGGTACTCTGTCCCTTCCAAGAAACGGCAACACATACTGCAAGCTAAATGCAGTTCTTTCAAAATGTACTACAGAAGCAGCTGTGCTGCAATGAAAATCCAAGGTTCTACCACAGGAATTATTAAATAAGGAAAACCTCAAACGATCAAAACTGTGCAAACCTATAAAGACATTGCTTTTGAAAAACAGTTTAACCTTTAATTGCTAACAATAGACGGAAATAAAAAAAATAGAGAACCCTTGAGGAAAAAGACTCAGCATGTGATAAGCTCATTAAACATCGACTTTAATGAAAACCCTATTGTAAACAGCAGTAGGATATCTCCTCCACTACTCACTGATTCAAATCACGTACAGTCCTCCCCAGAGCCCGCTCCAAAGGAGCTGCACTTCTACAGGCTTTGTTGTCAATATGTATTGTAAAAGTTTAAGTATTCTGCATGAATAAACTCCCCCTATTTGCTGAATTCATTCACTGGCTCTAGCAAACAATATACAAGAGACTAATTATTAATACAATGAAATAAAGATTTCCTGGATAGCTAGAGCTATACATCATCAATCTGAGAGAAATTCCGATGCAAATTAGCTATCTTTAGGGGGGAAAAAAAACCCTCACAAAAAAATCGGGCTTTTTAAATTTAAATTTCTTAATAGCACTTTGTCTCCCAGAGAAAAGTGAGAGACTTAGCACAAACATAAGTTTGTGCAAACCCAGCAGTGCGACAATGTTCTTTCTTTTAATTCTTTGTTCTCCAAAACTCATCTTTTCAGAAAGCCCAGTTAGTTTATGGTATTAGCTCTCAGATTCAGCGGCTTGTGTGCTAATTCCTTAAGTAAGATCGAGCTTTTGGTACTGCAGGCTGGGATCCTGCTGTCCCCCAGACACATGTACACACACACAATCTTGCCATGGTGCTAATCCCCTCTGAATTTTGTTTTGTTAGGCTAAAACAGCAATAGAGTAACAGCTTCATTTCTCTCACACAAATATTTTTACAACATATAAACTCCAATCTCACCAAGTTTATCTCTTAAGATATTTTAATGCCTTATTGCTTGATTGATGCAAAACAGCACCATCACTGCGGTCACTACCTTTTCCTTCTATTCCCCAATTTCGGACACCAGGTCATACCCGTCCTGCAGAAACACACCCAGGCAGCGCCTCCACATTCATAAAGCCTCGTATCACAGGTACCACATCGTACGGCCCATTGAGGCGATGTGACACGTCCTGAAGTTTCGGCAGCCTTCGCCTGGAAGCGGTTCTCACTGAGATAAAAATACTTAAGCCAGACCCTTTAACTCCTCACGCCCTGCCGGGAAACCCAGAGTCGGTAGCCCCGGGGGCTCCGAGGCTCTGCGGCACCGCCGTACCCCGGGACACACAGCCCAGCGCTACCGAGCCCCGGCAGCAACCGCGTGTGCCGGCACCCGGGCTGCCACACCGCCTTACCCGCCATCGTCACTGTCCCCAGCATGGCTGAAGCCACACCGACACCACGAACGCCCTCTCCCGCTCCCAGGTTCCTCCCAGGGGCGCGGGGCAGCCCCAGCCGACGGCAGCGAGAGGGAGGCGGCCGGGCGGCAGCGGCGCTTCCAGCCCCGGCACCCGGCTGGCCGGACGGAGAGACGGCCGACGGAGAGGCTGCCTGATGGAAGTCTGCCTGCAGGACGGCCGGCTCTCCCCCCAGCCCCACGGCCGCTCCCCTCCGTCCCGGACAGCCCCGGGCCCCGCCCGGGACCGCCCCCCGTCCGCCCGGCTCTTCCCACCGCTGGCCGGCACAAGCGCGGCGCCTCACAGGGTCCGTCTGGGAAGTGCCGCTTCGAACCTTTATCTCCCTCGGCCCCCGAGGGAAGAGGCGCCGGCTGCCGCTCTCGAACCGGCCGCCCGCCCGCTTCAGTTCCCGCTGTTGTAATGCCTTCCCGGTGCAGCCTCCCACACCCAACCGCAATAGATGCTGCTTAAAAGCACCATGGATTTGGTCCCTCATAAAAAACCATACAAAATACTTCTGTTTTTCCACACTGAAATATTTGCTCCTTTGCCTGTTACTGTGAGGTCGGTTTGGGGTTTTTTTGTTTTGTTTTCATTTGTCTGGAGGGGTTTTTTTTAATTTGAATTCTCTACAAGCTAATTACTTATAAATTGCCTCAAATTCTGTTAAGAGTTTCATAAATGTGTTACTCCAGATACTTGTAGTATAATAATTTAATGCTCCTAGTGATAGCAAAAAAGGGATGCAAATATGATAAAATAAAATGTAAAGGCTCAGTATCTAATACAGGTGTCTTCCTATTATAGCAACAATATTTCTATTTTGATTACAATTGATTATGTTGAATATCTCCAAAGTTCTGATAATACTTTGAGCCTTCATCTCTCTGACTGTCAGAGCCAACCACCCAGCCGATTAACCAGAGTATCTGCTTAATTTTATTTTATAGTGGCAATTTTAACAAGTCTAAGTCATCTCTCAAGTGGTCTTCTGAATACAAGACTTAAATAAGGATGATGAGAACCAACCAAACCAAAAAACCTTTAATCATAAATACTCCTTTACCGTAGTCAAATATTTGTGCTGTTTCAGTGCTTGGTGCCACAGTGCTTTACTTCTGAGTTTAGCCTTGCAAGCAAGGTGAAATAAACAAGGAGTGGAGAACATGAAGTGAAGAACATAAAGCATAGCGCTAAAATGGATTCCTCTGCATGAAGCAACTAAGAGATACCTCTTTCTCCACCTCTATTCACCTGCCTAAGGACAGGTGAGGTAGACCAGACTCTCTAAGGTCCAGAGGACTGGACAAACACTGAACATAACCCTCACTTGAAGAACTCTTTCCAGGGCTCAACTGAGCAAGTTTTATTTGTCTCTACAGATGATGTAATTTTCAGCTTTCGTTACCAGCAAATAAATGCTGCATCACCTTCATAAAGGGATTTTTTACTTCAAGAGCAAACACACAGAACTGTTTTCCCTTTCACATAAATAATGCTATCATGTAGACTTAGCTCCACTGACAACAGTGACAAAATTACAAGATTTTGTCTTACAAGCCAGGGTTACAATAGGAATATCACACAACCACAGGAGAGATGATTCTCAAAACAAAGCCGAAGTTTTTCAGGCAATCTGCTCAAATCCAGATTCCTAATGCTGTGTATGTTCCCATCATGCCATGCAAGCGGTTACACTTAATTTTACCTGCACTCAGACAGAGCTTCTCACCTCTTCATTACAAGTCCTTGGAATGTGATTTCCATACAACCCAGGATTATTCAAAAATAATTATAATCTTTGACTATTAACTTGAAACTCACGGCCTTTTCTTCTACTTAATCCAGAAGCTGAATACCAGCATGAAATCTTCTGACACTACTTCCAAACATCAGGTATTTTCTCTTCCTTTATGATTCTGTTTAGCAAGTATCCTCCCCTCATCCCTGCCCACTTAGGAGTGAAAGTTTAGAGACGTGGAGTTTCATGGAAGATAAAACAATTTGCATCCCATTTTTATAATGCAAAAGCCCTACTGGTATGATTAAAAAAAAAAAAAAAAAGGCACAAAAGCTCAGGATAAAATATGGTAGCCTTCTATTGGGATAACAGCATTATGGCAACTAATCTAAAGATGTGACAAATAATTGCTTTTACCAGGATTCAAACCCTAGAGTACAGCAAGGGTTATAAACATGCTAAGTCTATAGGCTGACACTGAAGACAGTGCCTCATCTACCCTGTCCCCACGCCTTCCCTGCTCTGCTCTCCACCACCAGCAGCAGATGCCAGCTCTGACTGAAAACCAGCCCTCCCTCTTGCCATCCTGCCAAAACAGTCAGCAGGCAGCAGGACTGCTGAAGCAGATCTCTCAACACACATGTGTGAGCAGGAAGAGAGGGAAGCAAGAAGAGGCTGATGAGAGCAGGAAAGGTGGACTGCGAGATCACACAGGAGAAAGAACAGCACGTTCCTGACTGTGCAGCAAGGCAAGGGAAGCATTCCCAAGACAGAACACACAGGGACGCCTATGATGAGAAAGGTTTTGTGGTCAAATGCAAATCCGATTAAAAGCTGTAGGAAAGGGAACTTTAATCAAGGTAAAACCAACGGATTAGCCTGTCCCTTCCTACGAGCAAAATAATTTATCATTAATTTCACTAATGAATTAACATAAAAGGATTTCTGCCTTATGAAGGAAAGGACAGGCCTATGCAGGAACTAACACGAGAAGTGGAAGCTGTTGTTAACAGGTGCATGGTCAGGAGATGGGCAGCAGACAAGCAGAGGCACTCAGAGCTGACAGAGACCCCTAAGGGGGAACAGGTGGGCATCTCCACCGACACCAACACCTTCAGTCCACAAGCGATTTGTCATCTGAAAGCTCTCCCACAGAGAAAACATCTCTCACAAAACAGTGCCCTAGAAGCACCTGAGCAACAACAGATCACTTCAGTAGTAGCTGCTCAGTAGCAAACAGCAAGTCAAGCCCCATTTCCACTTCTCATCCCATTCAGCACACAGGCCTCTATGATACGTCCACTGAACGCACGTTTTTACTCACCATTTGTTCCAGCAGACTCTGTTTGCTCTCTGGGTGGTTCTTGGAGTGGTGAAGCCACCTCTGACTGCTGCTCACCCAGCTCCTTAGATGCTGTAAGAGCTTCCAGCTGCAGTGGCTCCTGTGGTGAGGCATCATGCTTCACACTGTCTTCACTAACATCAGGTATTGGTAAACTTGCATTTAAAGCCTGTGTGGTCAAATATTGATTGAAGGATGGTAGTAGGGAAAGACAAAGAGAAAAGGAAAGAAAAAGAAAATGTCAGTATTAGGCCAGATTCCCCCACCAACCCCCACATAATATCATTCTTTTATTCTCATTTTGAATATATACACACAAGCAATTTTAACTTAATTAAAGTACTTCTGTGAGGGGAAAAAAACCCAAAACACATACTAAGTGACTATTTATGTTTCTGCTCTCCCACATGAAATAAGTGGAAGAAGCAGTTCTTACAGACAGTAGCCTATAACCTTGTGTAGAAATCGGTTTCTTCCATGAAGGAAAACTCCAGGATAAGGTGAATCTAGCTGATGGAAAGAAATTCTTCATTCCAAGTGCCTGGCACAACTGCTCTGATATATGAATGAATCCTCTCTACAATATAGCCTTTGGTATTGCTCCTCTACTGATGCGCTTATCATCATCAGCAATACAACTACAAAGAAACTGAATTATTCAGGACAGAAAGCAGAATACATATGGATTTCCCATGAGGAAATGCAGTGAAATTGAGATTAAAACTAGAATTTTTGGACCTCTATTATTAGGCAGAAACTATTCTTACAGGTGGAAAGAGCTTTGCAATTCTTTGGGACTCTGCCCTATAGCATTTGAAATACTTTCTCTACATTTGCTCATGTGCAAAAAGAAGAATCTTTTTTTCAGCTCCCACACTTGATACATTTTAATTATTTTCGGAATTTGTATTGGCTTGCCCTGTAAGAAGAAATACACTTTCACAAGCATATTTTTATTTTGAAGGTATGGAATGTGTTGTGGTCATTATAAGATACTTAATTACCCTTTACTTTATTGATTACCCTTTATTTAATGAACTAGCTCTCCAACTGATTCTATTACCTTCCAACAGAAGCCATTTCAACTAATTAACCATTATTCCTGAAGCGAAGGTTTGAAGTTCCTCTGGTGGAACAGCAAACCTTAATTATGTATCATTGTCTTATGACTCGTTTGTACTCCCAAAATACTGCCATTGAAGCGCTGCTAATTAATCAAAGGTACCACAGATACGTTACACTGATAGATGGGATCTAACAACTACACACCTGAAGCACCAAACTGGGATCAGGAAGATGCCACATTCCTGACAATTCTCTTTCAAACCCCCCTACATAAACCTTCTGAATGAGGAAATCTATTTATTTATTAGTAATTAGCCTGCTGCAACAGAATTTCCAATCAACAGACAAATCAACAGAGAGAGTGCCAGGAAAAGGGCTCTCCTCTTAACCATCAGATTCTTTTCACACATTGGGTGAGATCTGGGAGAAGCGCTGTACCCCACTTCCACAGGCAATGAAGCGTGTGCACTCAGGTTCCCAATTTTCANCTCTTAACCATCAGACTCTTTTCACACATCGGGTGAGATCTGGGAGAAGCGCTGTACCCCACTTCCACAGGCAATGAAGCGTGTGCACTCAGGTTCCCAATTTTCAGTTCAGAAGCCATTAATTAAACCAAATTGTTTCCACCCGGCATTGCTGCACTCCTCAAAGCTGCCTTTCACAGCCACATAATCCACCTCACAAAAAAGGATCCCATTCTGCTCCACTGCCAATACCACAGATGGAATAATTTGGCTTCAGAGTTTTCACATGCTGAGACCAGATATTAAATAGAAGAAATACGGAATGGCTCAACACTCAGATTACATTCCTGCTTCTCACATCATCCTTCCCATAAATCTAAAACACAGGAACTCAGGAGAGATAAAGACACCACACTCCTGAACAAAGGCACATGAACCCTGGGAAGCTCCTCTGCAGCTGCATACAGCATTAGCTGAATGGCAGTAACCAATTAAAGACAAGCAAGAAAAATCAGACAGAGAAAACAACCTAATTCTGAAAGGGTTTTAAGATTCTTCAGAACAAATTTAGTAGAGGACCATTACTATTTTTTTAATAATAATTTTTACTGATTCATTCTTGAAAGACAACTGCTAGTCCTGCAAACACAAGAACGACCTTAACTTGACTGACTCTCAGGGAACTCGGCTATCTGAAGAAAAAGTCATGGCTGACCATTTCAAGATGACACTCTCAGAATTAGCACCAACAATTCTTTCAAGTCACAAGAAAGGCAACAGCAGTGAATATCTTAGCATTCTTCACATTATTCAAAGATTCTTTGCCTTTCTTTCCAAACCTCCCCTGGGTAGCACATCATTTTAAAGCTAGTCCCATGTACAGACACACGTGTACAGACGCAGGCAACCACTTGCCAGTCTCCCCTCAGCGGACTCTGCAAAGAACCAGAATACAAAGCTACTTGGTACCTCAACGCAGTACAACTTGTCCCCTTTTTAAATTGAGCACAGACTGTTATGATAAAACACTAACAATGGTAGTACTTACTATTACCCCAGCTCTGAATTTATTCTACAGTTTTGGTGCATTCAGGAAAGCAAGTGACTTTATATAATCCTAAAGATTTGTGTTTTCAGACCAAAATTCAGAAGTCACTGGGTCTAGCAGGTAACCCTTTGGATCTGTTAAATCTGCAATACCTTCCAGTATGAAAAACAGAATTAAATACAAAACATCACTAAATGTAAGACTACAAGCAGTTTTTACAACCAGCCAGTATAATTATAATCCCTGTTCACTAGTTTTGGAAGCAGGATCCATCAGTTACAACTGAGTAAAAAATGTAAATACATGGAAAACCTCAGTATTTTCAAATCTGATCAGACCTGCAGTATAACCCTACCTTTTTATCCCAGTCTCTTGGGAAAGAGCGTGATTCTTGGCCTTTGGAAGTCAAACTTGTATTTTCAAATCAAGTGTTCTGCTTTAAATAATTGAATAATTAAAACCAATAAAACAATAGTATTTTTTCCAAAGTAAAAGGTGCAAAGGAGAAGAAACCTTTGGGGAGTTTGTAAAGTGAAAGGATACATAATAGCATCATTAGTTTAAAAAAGAAAAAAAAAATGTGTTCTAATAAAAGTTGCTCAGGCTCTTTATGAGGGTCAGTGCAGTCTGTCCCACTGCATTAGTTCTCAAAAGAAACTAATTTCAGTTTTCCTTCACATTAACTGCTTCATTTCTCTGAAGGGATCTAAACTGCAGTTTAGTCCAATTATATCTAATTTGGTGAGGAGTGTTCTTAATTCCATTGAGAACAGTTGTAAAGCTTAGACAAATACAACATCAGAGTTTAGAGAGATGGGTGAAAATAAAGTTTAAAAAGACAAAAATTAACGGTATTAGCAATCTCTCTGTTCATCTTTATACATTTATCTACAAGTAATGAGACATTACATTTGGCAGTTTTACCAACATTTATCAGGTTTTTGTGGCACACATTCATTACACTCCTTTGATTATTAATTTATGAATGTGTTGTCTCATAAACATGGCAGAAACCAAGGAGGACTGGTTATCCAGTTCACTGATCTTTCAGCTTCTTCATTCCCAAAACAAAGGGCCATTAGCAAAGCAACACTCAGTTTCTGTCACACCATAACTATACATCTTGCATGTATTTTTTACATATTTGCCTCACATTCACCACAAAGCAAAGGGCAGACACCCAGCTAATGAGACTAAGATGGCACAGGGCTTGTTGCCCACATCCCTCTAACCAAGAGCAGCTTCTGCTCCACCTTGCACCCAGCAATGGGTCCACTGTTAGACCCCATTAAACGCTCACAGAATTGAGAATGGATAAATTAACACAGCCAATTGCATGAGATGAGGGTGAGCTGCAGGTCCCTGGCCTCACTGTACATTAGCAGACACTTCCTTCAGGCACCATTCCTGAGGGGTTTGCATCACCCAGCCTCTTCCCCCACCAGCAATCACCGTCATTCCCAACATTCCTTGTACCAGACCCAAATCATTCCAGGGATTCCTCACACCAGGCCCAAACCTACCAGAGTTAATTTTGCCTCATTCTGTTAATCCTGCTACAATGATTCTCCATTAGATTACTAAAATAGCCAGATCCAGCTGTCTGAACAACTGAGCAAACTAACATAATGGTCTCTAGTATTTTTCCTGAAGTTGGATTTTGAAACTCTGGGAAAGATTGTTGGTGTGCTCAGGGGGTCTGCTCTTAGCACATGCTGCTTCATTAAAAAGAACTTCAAACACCAACACTTGGGAAAAGAAAAATATTGGATCATTCCAACTCTTTGTTCACAGCAGTTTGTCTTGTTTTGCATTAGCTAAACATCAGAGGTTTGTGGGAAACTACAAGTTCCAGGTGAAGAAAACACAAGGCCCTCCCTCTGCAAGGCCCACAACAGCCCACTTAATTTCATCACCTTATTTCTGTCTCCTGCAGACAACACCAAGAACTTTCTCCACACCTTTCATCTCCCCATCTACCCTCTTCTCTCCCAATTCTCAGCCTGACTTCGCTGTGACACCTCCTTATGGATGACTACTCCTGAAATCCAAATGGATAAAACAGAACACCAAAAAGTTTCTGCACTAAATTCATCTCTGTGATCTTTTTTTGCAAACTGTGAAAGAAGCACTGCCCCCAATCTGTTATTCTGAAGCCTGATCCAAACTGAGCTCCTTCCCAGGTCTCATACTTTCAGCTCTTTCAGACTCCACCTTATGGAAGCATTTCACAGGTACAGCTCACCCAGGCTCTAAGGACCAGTCAGAACACGGGCTGAGCACAAAGCACGTTCCTCTCCTCTCAGCAACCACACCCAGGCTTGCATTTCCAACCTGGAGGACTTTCAAAGTCCCGACGCTCCTCTTTGCATCTCTTTAGCCTCTACCACATCAAACAAAAGCTAATTGCCTCGGCTTTCAAAGTGCCCAGCCACTCCCTCTACCACCTCCCTCTTATCTCCTATACGATTAGGGGGTTATTTCACGCTTTTGGTGCCGCTATGACACCAATTTCCATTGCGCATTTTTTCAATTACACATTTTTATGCTTTTACCCCAGCCACTCCACAGGCATGGTCAGCCCTCCAAACCTTACCACTGAATTTTATCAGTCTTCCTCCCCAGTTGGGAGAGAAGTGTCTAATGGGAATCATACCCTGCTGAACCAGAGGAACTGTGCAGCCTCAGAGCACATATCTCAAACTGGAGCTCCCAGAGACACAGTCTGGGGACTTTCCTTGAATAAGCTTAGTTTCACCATTGCTAACTTAGTGTTCTCAGGCTGACTCAACCCTCACCAGAACGCAGTTGTTTAAACAGCAGATGTAAGTCTGTCCCAGCTGTTATTTGTCAGGCACTCGGACAATAAGACACTCTGACATCTCAGCTGGTAACCTCTTTAGAAGAGACAGTTCCAAATATTTACTGTCTAGCACACACTTGCTCTCATTACAACACAGGTAGCATAATCAAGTTACTGCTCAGAAATGGGAACCATCCCGAAAACACGGTTTGAATGACTTGCTGCTCAAGTGGGGGCCCTTGCATGCCAGCAAGCCGGGAATCCACCACACCACACTTTCAAGCCATCAATCTCCATTAGATATTAACTCGGACAAACCCAGATTTTTGGTGCAAAAACAGCTTCTTAGCATGCCTGTTTTTTTCCAGATTCTCTCTCTGGAAGTTTCCCTACAGGGTTTCAGGTATCCGTTCCAACAGAGCTTGGCTTCTTCCACAGGGCCACAAAAAGGAACCTGTATTAAAGCTGGCACTTCAAACTTCTAAATAAAACAAAAGTGGCATGTGTGAGATTGCCACTGTTAGCTGCAATGCTGGATGTAGGATGACGCAGCTATCCTGGCATGGCCCACATGGCTTGAAGTCACCTTCCACTCCATGGGAGAGCACCATGTGGGCATTTCTTCCTGTATCTCTGATGCTTAGCATCAAAACTGAAAGTTGGGTGAGAGCCACATCACTACTATGAACAGAGAGGGTGCTCACAAAATGGAGACACCCAAAGCAATCCAGTCATATGCTGCCACCAACAGAAGTGTCACCCAGCTTCCTGTCCAACTCCGGACACAAAATCCTGCCTGCTACCCTGTACCTGCAGCTTCTGCTGAGTCCCAGAAGGCAACACATCTCGCTCAATCCACAGAGAATGACCTTGCCAAAGAACTGGAACAGTTTTCCAGGGGCTTAGCTCCTTGAACGAGCTCACACAGTGCCAGATGCAATGAAGGAGAAGCTGCAGCTTCTCTCAGGAGGAGGCAGGAGCATACAAACCACCTCACTGGACATCTTTTTGTCAGTTCAGGACACCAAAGGTTTGTCTGGTCTTCTTCAAGACCAAAAAGATCTCGTTCCTACTTCTTGCGCTATTGAAATCTGGTAAATCCATCTCAGGCCAAGCTTCAGGCCTCCGTGCTGCTCAGGACAGTCTGCCTGTGAGGTTTCAATGAATTTTCACCAGCTCACTGCTACCAACAGCAGAAGTCTCCCCTCCTGCCCTGCTGGAAATGCTTGCCTTGTCCTGGCTCTTGGTGTCCCCTCCACAATGTAGGAGTCAAATGAACTCATAAGCAGATCAGGCAAATGGTCCAGCAAGAACAAATTTCAGTTTCCTGAAAGGTTAGTGAGTTTAACCTGATTACAGAAAGGCAAGGTTAGGACACGACACAGCCAAGTGAGACTACGTAATCGGAGGAAAACCAAGGAAGAACAGGGGAGGGAGAAAAGGAGGGGGGAATGAGCACTGCTGCTCAAACAGCAAGGTTAAGGTAACTCCATCACAAAAATCAGCCTTCTGTAGAACCACATCCTACCCCTTGGTTTCAACAGGGCCTCAGGTGTCAATTCACAGATCTGATTAATTCAGTTCAAGCAGCTGAATGGATTAGTACCACCAGGATCTCTCACACTTCCCTGTAGAGGAGGCTTTCCACAGTGGGGTGGCTATGCAAGATAAGGAGCAGCTCCTCCACTGCTAGAGCTTAAGTCTTGTCTGCTACAGTAAAGAAATCCACCCATTTCGAGTCCTAGTACTGTAGTAGGCTGGAAACTCTGGAGCTGCTTTTTGTGTAGTTCACCAGGAACTTTTGATAAGATGGGGTCAATGGCTGAGGTACTCACCACATAAGCCCACATTTAACCCACTGCATTCACAAGTCAGTGCCCAAAGGCCCCTAAAGACCCCTTGCTCTGTAGACCAAGTGCTTTCCAGGGTTCCTGGGCTGTAGAAGTGAGCAGCTCCAAAATATACACCCTCCCTTTCAGTAACCAGGACACCCAAAAACTGGTACCTGGCCAAAGAGTCACATGTGAATAACAGAACAGCTTAATGACTATAAATTTGTTCCTTTCTAGAAGAAAAAGCAAAGAAGTTTTCATCTTGTAAAAAATGCAACTACGTCATGAAAGAAATTTAATTAAATATATCAAGGATTTCACATCACAAAAGAAAGCACAACTTCTCTGAGATTTTATAGCCTGTATAAGACTAGTTGCTTAGACAGTTTATTTGTAATTGCCTTGCCAAGGCTCACTCAAGCTGGATTCCAGTGAAGTCGGTTTCCAAAGTTTTTCTTCTAAAAGGGTTGTAATAAGCATTTTCATTTCGAAAACGCAAGAAAGAAGACTACCCTCCAAAAGATACCCACTGTATCTTCCACAAACAAATCAGCTGACAGATTTCTCCAGGGGCATTGCCAGACCTGGCAATTTTCAAATTCAAAGAGCTGGAAGGAATAATGATGAAAAACTGTCACAAATCTGCATGAATTTACTTTAGTAAGACAAACAAAATGAGACACAAAAAAGTATGACTAAAACTTCACTAAAACTTATTTTTCTTTTTATGCAATTTAATGGAAGGCAAAACCAGCTGTTTAGGAGAACAGCAGTAATACAACTTCCTATAGCAGCAAAATGGTAACAAAACTTCCCTGATTTTTAACAGTTCTACTTGAATAATCGGGCAAAAATCTACTAGAAAACATTTTTTACCTAAAGCTTAGAAGATACAAAACACAGTATTAAAAATAATCTGCACTTAAGAACAGTATTAATGTGATTCTCTTTTTTTAGAGGGTCTTAGTTCCCATAACTGGATAAACTTGGCTATGAATATTACGTCCCTTCTTCAAAGTAGCTTTATCTTCAATTTTAAACAACCACAATAGCCAAATACTTGCCTGATATAAATTCCCTCTTTCCTAAACGTCAGCATCTGAATTCTGAAATTGCCCAACACAACTGCTAAATATTTTGTTAACCAATGCCAATCCCCAACACTTATTTGGTTAAAAAGAAAATAAAATAAATCTTAGTTAATTTAAAGTTCATTCGCAATGTGGTTTTCAAATCTGTCAAAACACGCACAAGGAGGTCTAGTGGCAGCCAGGAACTATGGGAAATTCAACTTGAAAGTTAAATCTGAACCACAAGGTCAAAGAAACAAAGTCATAACTGGTTCTCAAGCTCTAATACACCCACGCACCAGTCACAGAAACTTCGGAGTCTCCCTGCTCTGAGCACCCAAACTCTGAAGAGCCCAAAGAAAGGGATCTCGGTAGAACGTTGAGTTTCTCCCCTCACAAACTCCCCAAAGCCAGGCTATGTAAACACACAGATGCACATAACCTCCCTTTCAGTCCCAAAATCCCCTAAACGCGCCTATTCCAGAGGGATAAATGGGTTCATTCATAATCTATTTTTAAACACCAGACATGTTTTAAAGAATTTCTTTCAATTCTTCAACGTCTTTATTTTAAATCACACATACCTGGAGCTCCTTCGCTCCCCCACGGGCTGGGAGTTCGGGAGTCCCTCCCCCTCGCCCCCTATGCGGTACCACAGCGGGCCGCGGCAAAGCCACAGCCCCAGCGCTCGCCACCCACACCGCCGCCCCTTCCCCGCGGCGGCGGCTCAGGTGAGCCCGAGCCCGGGGGTGCGGGACGAGGCGGGAAGGGGGCACAGCGCGGCCGGCGCCCAGCCGAAGGCACCGCCGAGCCCGGCCGCG
>VYXD01016806.1:1030623-1100261 GCA_013397195.1 Hylia prasina
CGCCCGGCCCCCGGCCCTCCGCGGCGGCTCCGCGGCGCTGACTCAGCGCTTCGGGCCCCTCGCCGCCCTCCCGGGGCCGGGACGAGGGACCGCCCGCCGGCACCTTCGGGGGTTCCAGCACCTTCGGGGGCTCCGACCCCGGGGCAGCGGCCCCCGCCGGGCCGCGCTGCCCCTCGTTCCCCTTGGGGCTCCTGCCGCCTACTGCTGCGGGCGCTCGGCTCCGCGGCCACCAGCCTTCAGCGCCTGGTGCCAGACCACAGTCGTGCTGGGCCTGCCTGAGGGACGGACGTCCAGGTTTCAGCTGATGCAGAAATGTAAGGTCCCGTGTCTTAGGCAACTTTGAAGAAACAAAAAAATCAAGCCGCCTTTTTGTTTTAAGGTTTGTTGGGGTTTTTTTGGGTTTTTTTAATTGCCATGCAGGATAGGTTCCCTATTATTAATTCATGCCAGATCATGGCATAAGCAAGCAAAGCTAAGAATAGGGTACTTTCTCTCCTGGCCCAGAATATGCAAAGCACTTTTCCCATGCCACAAAAGCAGGACCAGCATGTAAATAGGCAAGCTCTTACCTGGTACTTTCAAAGATACCAGCAGTGAAATAGCGCAGACATTAAATTAAGCTAATCACAATGCACCAAGCGGGTAGCAAACGGATCCCTTAACTGTTCTTCACTTTAAGTATAAGGTTTTTTTCCTAAACATATGGATGTACATGTCTTCCACAGAGTTCATGGTTAAAATCAGGAATGGTCTGAAGAATTTATAGTACCTACACAATTTCCTTTAGAACATTTAAACCAGTCCATTTAAACCTACCAAAGCTCTGTTTCATTCCGGAAAAAAAAACCCCGTTCTGTTAAAATTCCGTTCTACAAATGACCTGATCTTCACATGCTGGTCAGTTTTTTCCCTAAAAAAATGAACGCACATCAAGTCAATGAAAAAAGCATTTTTATCATCTCCCCTTAGCTAACACAAGAACCTACTGGAATTGTGTTCTGCAGAACAAAACTGGTGTTGTGGATCACAGAGCTGGGATCAACATCTCCCCCTTCCTGCTTAGTCTTCCTCATTTTCAGAGGAGAGAGGAGATACAGGTCTGAGCTTTAAGTAGTGCCTGAGTCGCTGTCGTGCAACTTACCTATAGCAACCCAGTATTTCTGGATCACCCATCAGTCAGCACCCACAACAGGGAGCAAGGAGCCTGTTCCCAGCCTTTCCTGACTGTCGTCCTTTGATGTCTGTATTGGTGGAGAAAGAGCCGGCACTACCTCCATTCCCCACCAAATCTACCTTCTCCCAGCTTTCAGCTGCTCCTTTGCAGGTGCAGCAGAGAACGGAGGCCAGCCCAACTGCTGCAGGGCTATCTTGGGTTCCCCTTCAGCTGTGGAACCTGGGCATGGACACAGAGGAGTGCTGGGCTTTGGAGAGAGGAGGGCCAGCCGTGCATCTCAGTGGCACACACCGAGGTTGGGAACGGCATGTGCCACAGGGAGATCAGGGTTTTGCCAGGGAGTTTCTCAAGAAGGGAAATGAGACATAAATCAAGGTCTGTGCCACATCATTTCTCTTTTCACTGTTCATTGACCAGCTATCTAAACTTGCTCTTTAGTCCTTTTGCTTGTGCCTGGCAGCACCGGCTCTGCGCCCAGCAGTCTCAGAGCGAAGATGCTGCAAGCACTGCAGCTGAGAGAGACACCCCACAATGCCCATTCGCCAGCCATTTTCTGAACACAAATTACTTTCTTTTGGCCGGCAGTCTTTGGCTACGTCTATCCAGTGAAATAAAATGTGCTGGGGCTGGCTTTCTGGTGATAAGGTCGAGCAGCACAGGATGGCTTGTGTGTACACTCATAACTTCTTCCCACTGTGAACCACCAGATTTCCACAAACTTGTGATGCGGACAGCCATGAGCTGTTGTCTATCCCTGCATAATCCCTGATACTGACACAGCTTCTGTCTCCTTTCCTCTTGCATTTATATATTTGCTTTTGTTTTCTTTCCTGGAGTACATCTAGCATAGGAACTTTTAACAGAGAGATCCAACATCTCCAACCTTGTCCAGAAGGTGGTCGATTCCCAATTTGCCATTCTTGGTGGTCTGTACCCTGCCTGTACAGAAGGAATCACGATGAATGACAGGTCTGACCCTGGCATTTGTCAGCCTGTGTTTCCCTGTCTTCTGCCTGTGTGCTGGGGTGGTTATTGTGCAGACCTTTACCCTGAACACTGCTACTGTCTCTTGTTGTACTGAGTGTTGTTCAGGCGCTATGTCTGTTTCTCTCGACAGCCTTTCCAGTGAAGTGCAGTCACATAAGCTGCTGCTGGTCCTCTTCCAAAGTCACCAAGTGTTGGCACTGAGACCAGAATATTCAAGCTATTGACAGAAGTATGCATGCACACTTTTTAGGATGAATCCAAGGAATCAAGAAAGATAATAATTAAAGCTCTACTGGCACGTTAACTAGAACTATTTCCAGAGGAAACTCCTACTAAGAGGTGCAAGCACAGACCTTCCAAATGACAGCACAATCTTTCAGCATTGCAGCTAGCACATGACTGTTTTAAAACTCCCCTGAAACCTGGATAACTTTCATAATGATATTTATAATGCAGAGTCTGTGGACAGGGCTTAATTTACTTATTTTTAAAATTGCTTCTTTTCCAAAAGCATTTATGATTGATGTAACCACTGCTGATGCTTTTGTACAGAAGAGATGAACCACGTGTCTCAGTCTGTGAGCCTGCGTTGATGAAATATTTTCCTGCTGTTTTCTGCCCCATCCATGATTTTCCCCATGTACTCCTTCCAGCCTTGACTCTGTTGGTCCCTGCAAGTGGCCACAAGCTTTGCTGCAGTTGGCCACCCTGGCTGATCCTGAGGAGCGGCAGGGTGGATGGGGAGTCAGCAACAAGGTGGAGATGGGAGGGCTAGTCCCCAGCATCCATGATGGGGAACAGCACTGCCTGCCCAGCCAGCATGCCAGGGGCTCCTCCATATCCCATCCAGGCTGGCTGTTCACAGGTTTGTGTGAGACAGTGGCTGGGAGCACTGGCAGCTGCCTGGAGCCCTGTTTACATGAAGGCTCTTGCTTCCTTTATCAGTGGCGGAGCTGCACTGGGATATTTTTGGCATAAAAGCTAAGTGGAAACATATCGTGTAAGTGTTCTCAAAATGGGAAGCTCTCAAGAACATACCTTAGATCTGGATAGAGAATATAGTGCTCTGACTTCACCTCAGCTGTATTTACTGCAATCTTCAGCTTTTTCCCCCGCTCTCTTGTCCAGTTATGATAGGAAATTCTAGGATGCTGTTAGAAATACACGGATATGCCTAAAGAGCTAATATGTATCAGCCAAACAAAATGAGTGTGAAAAGAAGAAAATTACAAAAGTAGCTGTGTAAAAGTAGTTGTCTTGCAAGCACCATTGATAATGCCATAGTAAGAAATAATAAAAAAGGAATAAATTTTGCTGGTAGAAGACTGTTTCTTTACTTCCCAGGAGTTCACATATCCCAGAAAAAGCACAGTGATTGATAAAATGAGCAGAACTTTTACATCTAATAGGTTCACATCACAGAGAAAGAAAAGACCTATTCATGGATTCATGGATAAAGACACACATCTGTGTGTCGCGCATAACAAAACTAAATTGGCCCCTCACACTGTGCAATTTAAAAATAATGTTAGTAGCAGAAATTGACTTCAGTCTTGAATTCCATGGTTATTTCAGTAAAGACCATATATTTGTGTAGCAAGTGTGTCATTCGGCGAGTAGCTGCACATTACTGCAGCACCCAGAGACCCTTGTTGGACATCCCAGAGCTGTTTCAGGAAAGAGAGACCCAGCCTGTAGTTTTCTCTAGTACCAATCTGTCTCTACTACCTCTCTACTACTCTCTTTACTACCCAGCCTGTGATTTCTCTGTAGTTTCCCTGTGGTTTCTCTCCTCACCAGTTTCTTCACTTGTCCTGTCCTTCTCAGGAGGTATTGGACAGATATATTAAGCTTCAGGGGTCTAAATGTTGTCACCTGCCCATGGGCAGTTCTTCACAGTGGCATGGGACAGGGCAAGAGACTGCAAAGGTCCATCCCACTGGGAGTTTGGCTGAAGAGATTCACAGCATCTCCTGGGCACAGCCCAAATGATCCCGTCTCAAACCTGTAAGAGCTCTGATTATTGGACAGGCTCTGATCTCTCTGTATGAATGTATTGGTGTTTCCAGGAGACAATGTTTGGGTGTTCAAGCTTGAAGGTGACAGTGGATGAAAATTTTTTCTTAAAGGAGGAAGAAAAGTAAAATTTGTCTTTATAGAGAAGGAAAAACTAAAGTATTCTATATGAGTTCTCTTTTCATAAGAAAAGAAGGAATAAGCTCAAAGGACTGTGTTTCATCATTCCCCTATAATGCCCAGTGGCTAAGGAGGGGAAGTCTAGTTTAGTTTCATGTTATCAGTATGATAATCATGCAGTGTAACAGGAGAATAAATAATATGGTGTGCAGGTGCCAGGGGACATCAGCTTACAGGCAAGCTTAGTCACAGTGGCAAAGATGGAAGAATGTGACCTCCTCCACTGCAGTGTTTTATCTGCTGCACATGCATCTGCCCAAGAAGCCTTTCAGGCAGTGCTCTGAGGAAATTCCTCATCAAGGGAGGAATGCCCAGAGGAGAGATAAAGAGGCATAGAAGGTCCTCCTAATGCCATTACCCCATTGTCCCAGCAGCAGGTGAGTGAGGCTCTTTTGTCTTCAGGAGGAAACCCCTGTGGCTTGGGACTTAGCCCACTGACTGTTTAGAAATGCCTTGGCACTACTGATGTTATCAAGAATGGCAGGGTTCAGAGTTAGAAGGTGCTAAAACACCATCCTGAAAATTAAATTGGAATCTGGAGTGGACTGAGAGAGTAATTTAGATTGGGGAGATCCTCCAGAGGTCATCTAGTCCAATCTCTTGCTCAAAATAGGGTGAGCTTCAGGCTTCTGTGAGGTTGCTTAGGGCTTTGTTCAAATGAGTTCTTGTTCCTGCTCCCCTACTGCCCAGTGCTTGCCCCACATGTGCACATCAGTAGGTAAACAAATCACCTTCTCACTGTCACCAGCAGCAATATGCTTCCAGTCACTGCTGCTGAGGGATCCCCATCCCTCACAAGCTTGGCTGTCACCCTGAGATGCCCACCCTTTGCCTGTAGTCTCTGCCAAGCATCTGTATCCCCATCTGCTCTCCCAAAGGCTTGGTGACACAAGCAGGCTGCATCTCCCCGAGGGGAGACAGAAAAGGCACCCAACTCTGCCCACCTGGACAGACACATCCCCCTCGGGAGCCTTGTCCCATAAATGGGAACCAGGATGTGAAGCTGCTCTGTGTGCTCTCCAGACTACCTGCCCCTCTCATGTTTCTCATCATGTCCTGGCTGAGCCAAGAGACATTTGCAGTGTGAAAGTGTGTAAGCCATGAAATCCTTCCTCCCTCCTTCTACCCCGAGCAGGGTCAGTCCACCTGGGAGACCATAATAGCGGCAGGTAGGAAATGGCAAAATGTTTAAAAAGGAACACAGACCCCTGAGATTGTGTCTTAGTGCTATCACATTCTTCCTCTGGCCTGAGCAAGGATTGTCCTGCTCTGCTAGTACCCACCCAGAATAATTTCCTTAGCCCATTACCGCTTGACTTGTCTCTTTGCAGCTTACCTCTGGATCTCCACCAAGCATGATTCACTTATCTTTGGCTTTCCCATCTAAACCCATCATATTTATAACTTATCTTTCAGCAATGGTCATGACTACCCACCTCCTTCATTTGCTTTTTGAGATTTTCAAACAGGAACATCTGTGCTATGCCCTATGCTGCTCCTGATGCCTGGAGGCAACGTCCTTCAGAATCTTCATTAAATCATGCCTTTGACATGTCATCTATAGAAATGGGACAGCAGATAGGTAGCAGTGTGGCTGACCTATGACTACTCAGCAGCATTATTTTCTTATTTCCCTGTATCCCTTCATGGGCCTGTCCCTATCTCTTGCAGACACATCAGGTTTCACCTCTGAGAGTCAGCCCTTTTCCCTTAACCCCTCGCCTGCATAGTGTGTGTCAGCCCAGGCTGGCAGGGGGTGTCCAGGCATAGAGCAGTCCAGTGACCCTGTCAGAGGAGGGGTTTCACTGGTGAGCCCCCCATGTCCAGGGGTGCAGAGCCATGGGGTGGTCTTCTGCTGAGCAGTGCCTCCTTGCTTTCCTGGGCTGGTGCACACAGCCACTGAATTGAGGGAAGCCACAGGATGTGCTGTTTACACTACTTTGTAATTGAATTGTAAATTTTCAGATGTGAGGAAAGTGTTTTTGTTCTGGCCAGTATAATGCCAAATATAAGGGGGTCTGGTGTGGTTCAAAAAGCCTGTTTCTGAAGTAATACAAATGGTAAATACCCCTTGGTCATTCAGAATTTATAATTTTTGTTGTGGGCAATCCATAGAAATTCTAGTCTGATTGCTTGACTGGCAAAGTACAAAGCAGCACCTAAATTTTTAACCAGAAGTTTTAAACTTTCTGCCAACATGATCAAAAATAAGCTCACTCCCAGAAAAATAACTAGAAGAAAGATAGCCAGAAAGATAACCATCATCATTCAGACTACTAAATAATACCCAAATTGGGACTTGAGCTCAAAGCATTTTTAGCCTCTTTGTTGACAAGGCACATAGAAAAATCTTAGAGATTCAGAAAGGATGCAAGAAGTAGAGCAAGCATAGGGCATTTCTATAGTCCTGGTTTTGTCTTAGCTTGTAGAAGAAAGCACTAGCATGCCTGACAGGCAGAAATCTTCAGCAGCAGGGAGAACAAGTGAGAACCATCTTCAACCTCTGTGTGGGTCTGTCCTGGAAAACAAAAAGTAGAGAGTTTCTGGCATGAAGACAGGAGTCTTTCAGTAAGGCACCATGTACAGATGTAAAATTTAGATCAACTTTTCCAATTTTTACACATAAAAAGGTAAAGTGCTTCTCTCAATGGGTCTCCACCTTTATGAATTTATAACAATAGTAGCACGGATTCAGCCCAGCCAGTAAATGGTCTCTGCACCTCTGCTGTAACAGGAGGGACAATGATCCAGCTGGTGTCATTCCTAGGGCTGGTCAGGCTGCCACTGCACTTGAAGTGATCCTTGATAAGATTTCAAGTGAAAGGAGGGAAAGACAGAAAGAAAGAAGGCAAGGAAGCCTCCCCCACTTCAAATTCTTCAGGCTGACCTGTCAGCTTCTATGTTACTACATTTGGACTTGAATTTCTTGCCAAGGTCAGAGCAGATTAGAAGCTGCTTTCATATCTGACAGAAATACTACTCCCCGGTGAACAAGGGGGTGTAGCTCCAGCATCTTTAAGTGGAAAGAAAAGTTCAGTCTTCTCCAGTCATCAGCATAGAGTGCACAGGGGCCTCCCAATATTAACTCTGGTCAGCACCAGCAGGTCGTCTTCTCTCTGTAATCCCACATTCTCGTCTTCTCTACTGGTATCTGAGCTGCAGACTGAAAAAGCATGACTGAAAATATCAGAAAAACAGTGAGATTTGAAGGATCATATGATCATCTCATGATCACCAGTATTTGTTTCTTTTTATGCGCTTTGTGGGAAATATATACTACTTTTTTCTAAATCACCCTTAAAACACAACAGCAGAATTATGTGCAGCCAGGCAAGAGTTTGATTTCAGGAGTGACCTCAGGACTCACATTTCCTCTTGCCTGAAGCTCAATTCACATTTGTAGGGAACTTGCTCAGTGGGAGACGTGTTTTTCTTAAATGTTCAACAGCTGCATGGAAGCTAGGCAGCAGGAAAAACACAGGGGCAGGCAAAGGATAAAAATAATAATGCTGTATTACCCCCTTGTCTTTTAAAACTTTGGTTCCCTCAAATAAAGCATAAGAAAATCTGGAAGTCCTGATGTGATGAGACCAAGGCACACTGGATGAGCAGCTTGCCAGAGGTCATAAAGGAGCCTGGACAAAGAACAACATGCATCGTTCAGCCATGTTTACAAAAATGTCTAGCTCCACCAGAATTAGTAATTGGATGCCAGAATTCTAACTTTTTTTTCAGTATGGAACTAAAGAACACAGGGCTGAGAAAACTCGATGTGAAAACAAAAGGGAGACAATTTTATAAAGACTTTAGAGCAGTAAGAGGATATGCTGAGGAAAATGTCTGGAGAAGATTTCAGTACCAGAAAAGGAAGGAGTCTGTAGTAGTCAACAGGTGACCACAAATCACTGAAGATCAGTGTTAACTAAAGTTTTTCCACTTGGCCACTTGGCTTCCCATATGTCATTCGATATGTCACAAACTAAGCTTGCACCCCTTTTTTCCTCTGCCTCAATGATAGTTTACAGCAGTGAGAGGAGCCTCTCAGAATAATTCAGAAGGAATATTTCCCTGGTTTACTTTCCCTGTGTGGGATGCCTCACTTGGCTGGAAATCAATCCTTGTGCATCTCACAACCTGGAAGGAAGAGGAAGTTAAGACAGAGAAGATAAAGAGAAAGCAAGGATGAAAGAGAAAGCAAGGAGGAAAGAGAAGCAAAGAAGTCAGGAGTGGCAGAAGTCAAAAGAGACACAGGGATGATGGTTAAGGACTCCAAAGACAGCAAAGGATAGGTAGGAAGAAGCAATGAAAATCAGACCCAGAGAGAGCAAGGAGGATAATGGAATGAGGGCAAAGGAAACATTTTTTTTAAAAATACAGTGTTTGATTGAAAACTGAATACAAAATAGTCACAAGAGTTTTAACCTAAGCTGATGTCATATCAATAAACACTTTTTGGACAAAATCAGGAATTATTATTGCCTCATCAGTGTGCCTGTAGCCCTTTGCTGGGTCGGTGGGCTGACCCGTCTCCCTTTGCCTGCCCATGTGTGGTGGTGGGGAGGGATGGAGATAATGCTGACGGAAATGAGTCCCTCTTTATCTGGCCTGGCTTTGGCTGCAAGACTAAACAAGCTGAAAATACTCCTTAAAGGTGATAGGTCTTCACAAAACACAATTAACAACTTCAAGATGCCCTTCCAGGAACCAGCAAGACAATTCAGAACACGCAGGGTTGGTTTATCCTAAAAGGAGTCAGTCTCTCAAAACACTCAGAACTCAAAAGGAGGCATGTCTGTCAGGCCATGGGGAGGAGCATCAGCTGTGTTCCTCTGGCCCCGTGGGGGAGTGGGTGCTGGCACAAGGCAAGACTGGGAGGCAGAAAGAGGCTTTGTCCTTCGAGTGGTTCATAAATAGCTTCCATTTGATGCTGCAGAGGCAATGACTTGGGGACCAGAGGTGTCTCAGAGAAATACTACTTCTGCATAGAAGTGCTGCAGGTTCCACGCATGGCAGCAGCTCTCAGAGGAAAACCAGACCAGGCACCAGCATGTGTGCTAGCCTGTAGCTTGTTTCTCATTGAATTAGAAGTTGTAAAATCACCTCTGCAATTGTCTGTACTGGTTTGAGTTTCATCCTGTCATGGTAGCATAAAAAAAAAAGTCTTGCCAGCAAAATATGAACCCTCTTGCCAAACTTAAAGACACTCCTTTTGTGTGATTCTTGTCCTTGTTTCCAGACCTGTCCTCAGATTTAAGTGGCATCATGCAGAAGCTCAGTAAATCCCTTTGGCCACTCTATCCAACTGCTGCATTAGGAGTATGAGCAGTTAGCATGGACACTACAAGATTACAAAACTCTAGTGGACTTTACCAGAGTTTACTCTTGAAAGCCATCAGTCCTGAACTGAATTCCTTCCCAGAAAAGCTGAGTGTGGAACTGGAGCATTCCCAGAGGACACTCAGCTGCATTAGAGACATGGTCTGTGCCTGGCAGATGTTTCTTAGCATGAGCTCTTCACCAATGGGTCCACACGTGACATGGAAGCCCATCAGTGAGGCAGCGGGTCTCCTCACGTCCATTCCCTGTGTGGGCAGAGCTGTTCCTCTCACCAGGGAAGGCCTCCTCTCCACCAGCACCAGCACAGGACCAAGCTGTCCTTCTAGCTGGAGGCTGGGAATTTAATGCCTCCTTTATTCATTAGCAGTCTCTTCTCAGTGCGAAGGCTACCCAGCCTATATTGAAACAAGTTATTATTAGAACTTGTAATTACTTGTCTCAGGTCTGAAGTGCTGGGCACAACAGAAAGTCAGAGATGGTAAGTTGTGTTTTGTGGGTTTTTTTTATTTTTGTACACCTATTCAGTATAAAGCTGGGCCCCCATACCATGCTGCAGGGGCTGAGCTCTGCATTTCAATGATACCTGTGAGCCTCAGTGTGGCTGCATGATGCCCATGGACCTGTAGACAGGGATCAACCAGTGTGACAAAAATGACAGGCTAAAGTAAACTCCGCTGTCACCTTGTGATTGTGAGGTCAGGAATGATGAGAGCAGAGGCACTGTCTGCTTGGATCAGACTAAAGTCTCTTCAGGTCTACAGTGTGACATTGATGCTGTTCAATACCAGATTACTACAGGGGAAAAGATCCCTTAAAGAATGTTTACAAAATTGCTTTCTATTTCATAGGGTATGGTTTTGCTAAGCTCTGTTATGTAGTGGCTGACAGAATCACTAGGTTGCTTTTATTTTTTATCTTCCTTACTGTGTATTTTAAATCTGATTTCCAGAAACAATAAATATATTTGGAAACTACCCCAGACTGTGTCTTTGTGGTGTCTGGAAATAAACCTGGCAGTGGAAAAAGTGATAATATTTTCTAAGGTTTTAACTGCCCTCCATCTAACACTATGTTTTTTTTCATTTTAATCTCTATTTCAGTGACTACTACGTCTGATTAAACTACTTTGGACTTTACTTTAATTTCAAGTCCATTTTCATTATGCCAAAGCACTACCTGCCATACCCCAAAAGTAATGTGAAACGGGTATAAGCAATATTTTTTTCTGTCTGAACATCCACATTGCAGTATCAAACAGATATTCAGATTACTCCTCTGTCCCAAGGGGTTTTTCCCATGTTTATCTGATCCCTTTCAATCAAACAGGGTGTGTGCATCAGTCCCAAAGGCAATGTAAAGCTGACCAGAGCCATATTTCTGCAGATTCCCCAAAAGGCACAGGCAAGAATTCTTTTCCCCTCTGAGGATCAGAAATGCTGCAGGAGTTAATTGACTTTATATGGATGCTGCAGGCTTCCCATCCATCAGCCATAAGATTTTTTTCCAGGGATGGATGGTTGTTGCAGAAGCTGAAATTCACTGCAAATAGGATAATGCCGGCAAAAGGATTCCCTTCTCTCATGTTCCCATTCTCCATGACAGAAGTACATATAGCATCAGTGGCCCTTTCAGTATATAAAGTATTCTCATATAAATGTGTTAATTGCCTTGCATTGTCCTTGTAAGGCTTGGAAGCATATTTTTAGGTCTGGGAATTTTTATGTGGGGGAAGCAGTGCCCCTAGCTTTTGTGAGAACTCCTTTTTGACTACGAAAGAGAAGTTTGGTTATTTGATAACTTTGCAGACGTAGGGTAATACTGCATGAAAGAGCAAATGCAAACCACCAACTCAGAGATGCATATGATGGTTAACTGCATGTGGTGTTGGTTATGAGATGTTAGTTAAATATGGTGCCCTGTTGGACCACGGCCCTGCTTCAATCATGGAATCACAGGAGTGGAAAAAAAATCATATAAAATCACCAACTTTGCCTCTCTGGCCCAAGGGAGGATCAGCTGTAACTGAGCTATTCTTGACTGCTGCTCATCCATCCAGTTCTCAAAGACCTCCAGAGATGGATACATTTCAGTTTCCTAAAATAATCTCTCCACACTCCACAGTGGAGCCTGGAACTTGCACAGCACCCCATCCACTTCTGTGGGAGGCCAGGGATCTGCCCCAGACTCTGCGGAGAGCTTTAGAGAAAGAGAGTGAAAAGGTTTTCTGCTCTTGGACTGTACTGCAAGACAGCATCACTACTCTTGTTCATAGCTTTCACTCCCCTCCTTCCCCTGATCTCTTCTGCCAGACCCCCACAGGATGATCTGTTGTTCTCCCTCAGCTTTCTGTCATGACTGTGATGTGAACTGGATCCCTGAGACCACCTGCATAAGGAAAACACCTGCAATTCCCCTGGACAGTGGCAAATAGGGGTCATGGACAGGAGCAGGGGAAGGGAATGGTGTCCAGAGAAGGATGGTTGGAGTGGTTTCACTGTGTTTGCTGCCAGGGCAAATAGTCATGGAAGGGACTTGAACATTTCTCACTAGGTAACCAAGAGCAACTGGTCTTAATTGGAATATGCCAAAGATATTGTTACTCTTCATCCAGTCTTCCAAAAAGCCCCTGCACTTGAGCTTCATGGACTCCTTCCCCACACACATGTACCAGGATCAGTCTGAGCCTCAGCCTCGATAAAACCACTTCAGATCCCTTTTACAAAGAATGCTAGTCTGTGTCATGAAGCACCCCATTATTAAAAATACCTTAAATTAACTTTGATCATAGCAACTCAACATCATTGAGGTATTTCTGAGTACCCAAATTTGCTATTTTTTCTCTTTCTATTGAACTTTGCATAACCTTACAAAAACCAGAACTTACTTAGACAGTTTTAGGAAAGTGAGAAAAAGTACTGCCCTCAAAGCCTGCCTGTGGTGCTTTCTGGTGATGTTTTGTTCTGTAGGAGCATTTCACAGCAGAGATCTGATCCTCAGCATTGGTGTTTACAGTGCAAGAGCTGCCAGGTCCATAAATACAGAGACTAACGAGCACAACTATGCTCAAAATGTTTCTTTGTGAATCACACATAATTTTCTTATCCAAACTCAGGGAACATCGTGTTGCTAATGTAGTGTACAAGGTCACCTCAAATTGTGAAGTAAAACTTCTTTTCCCTTTGCTGGTTTTACTTTCAATGCCATCATGTTCCAGGTCCCAACATTGTTCTACAATGTCTCTCTTGCTAGTTTTCCAGTTATCCTGGATGGGAGACATTTGGCTATCCCTGACCAGAAACAAATGGGTTTAGTCAGAGATTATCAAAACAATAAAGATTTTTTTTTAATACCACAAAACTTTCTGCTTGAACGGAAATATTCCAAGATGCTTTAAATGATGTATTAGACATGTCCCTGCTCTTCTGAGTAACAGCTGCAGCATAGCTAGAGGAGTTGCACAGGTGAGAGAAGCTAATGGATGGGTTAACATAAGTGTTTATTTTTATATCCCTTCACTCTTCAGCAACTGGGTTGTATGAGATGGAAATCAGGGTGGATTCACCAAATATTTCCTTGGTTTGCACCATTTTTCCAGTATGTCTGGACTCAATAGGAGTATCCATGGCTCTGTGCTTGAGCATATGAAGCAGATGAATAATTTAGTTGGTGGTTATTGAAACCTGATGCAAGATGCAAGTAAAATGGTGAAAAACCAAACAGCAGAGTGCCCTGTTTTTCGTGGGACATCCTCAGTTACAGTGTGATGTCTCAGTGTAACATTCTGTGGTATCTTTCCAGGGAGGAAATACTTTGGAGCATTTCATTAGATAAAAATATGCAGCCAAGAATAATTCCAACAAATGGTAATGCTCTGCTACAGATATGTAATATGAACAAAAGGCATTGTTCAGGAGGGTCTCTGCAAAAGCAATCTTAATCCTCTTAAATTTTCGGGCTCTTGATACCTATTCTTCCTGGTCATTATAAACTTCTTTTTTTTTTTTTTTTTAAGTATTTCCAGTGTTGTGGAGTAGGATCTCTGGAGACAGTAGAGACATGAAATAATGTGAGCTTGCTACAGATGCTGTTAGTCTTCAGTGCAAGGATTTGATTAGTGCCCCTAAGAGCTCTGATTTTATAGTGCTGTCCATTTTTCAGAGAAAAAACCTTTCATAAGCTCTGACCCAATTGTTACTGAAACCAAAGTGGAAAATTAAACTCTGAATGCACAGAATAAATATGGTTCTGTGTAATTTTTCTTGAGTGACCATTAGTTTCTGGAGATCTTCTTACTAATTTTTCTGTCTTGTATAAAGAAACATGGTAAGGGAATGCCCATGTAAAATTTAATGTTAGTATGATTAAAAAAAAAAAGAAACCCAGAGGTTTATTTTTTCCCTTTTTTTTTTCTTTTTTCTTTATCTTGTTTTGTTTTGTTTTGTTTAATTTAGTTCTATTTGTTTAGGTTTCAACAAGCTTTGTTGTGCTTGCAAATGCTCACACTGAAATACTCTGTTGGGGCAAGAGAGCCAGAATTGGCAGAGACTGCAAAGAGTTCAGCCACAAATAAAAATTAACCTGATGTCTGTTTACAGAATCTAGGCAAAATACAAAAAGTAAACGCAGAGTGTTATGAAATAGCAATTAAACTGTCAGATTAATTTGCTTTTAATAGTCCAGTAATATAAAGTTTTTTAACTGAGTCTTTAATTTGGCACCTTCTCTACTCAGGAATGTACTGCTGCAATCCAGAAATGCAGAAAAGCATTACATGTGTCAATAGTGTAACTAAATCATGGAAGACATTTGAAGAAATCTGAAATATTAATTACATGAAATCAATCTGGCACATCCAGGCAAATTATGAGCTTGTGAAGCTAGAAATGTTAGGTCTTACATCTTGGTCTGAGAGAGCTACCTTTTGCACAAACTTGAATATAAACACCTGTGGTTCACAAAAAATAAACTAGAAAAAAAATCTTCTGATAAGGTGAACAGAGGGACAATTAGAGGGGCAGAAGGGGGCATACAGCTGGTTTCAGGCAACACTTTGAGATGTATGAGCAGAATTATTGTATGGTTTTGCAGATATCCTTCAGCCCTGTCTTTCCATATCATAAGTATCTGTTTATGGGTCAGTTTACTTTCATTAGCTTGCCCAGATAAATATTAACTCTTACACTGTTATTCCACATATATTGTTATACTCTTGTATGGTGTGTAGCGGTTTTCATGTTATAGCCATGACAGTTTTAAGAGTTTAAGCAAACTGTGGGCTGAAGGGCATAAGTACAATTTCATTAGACTAAGCAGGTCTTTCATCATATACGCTCCTCTTCAGAGCTGCATGATTTTTTAAATTAAAATGCCATTTGCAGTTAAATGTTTCTCTTCAGCTCTAGTAATTGTTATATGGCCCATGTTGACAAGATAAAGTATTTGCTTCTCTTTATTACATGTTTATGGTTATAATATTCTCATGCCTATCTTACATCTTGCACTGATTCAATCAGTTTGACCTGAAACTACTTAATTAAGCCAGTGCAAAACTGTTGTGATCCCGCCTTTGGAATGGACTTACTTGATTTGGACAGGTTCAGGTAGATGTTGGTTTAAGCTGAAGTGAAATAAGTCACTCTCATCTGATTTCACACAGGCTTCCTAACAACATAACTGCTTTGGTTAGTGACTCTTGGAGTTTGACTTCCCTTTTGCTAGGATACCGGTTTCCACACAAGCTTTCTGGCAGATGTGAGCTGTGATGTGCTCGTGTTGGTGGCTGTGCTAACCCCACACACCTGCGGGCTCTGTCGCTGGCACCGGCCTCCTCCGACCGTGCTCCTACAGCGCCCAGATCGGGATTTACTGACGCAAGAGAAAGCGAAGGGAGGTGCCACTGCCCTCAGCCCTCCTACCACGTGCTTTGCTCCTGAAACTGATAAAGGAGCAGCCTCGTCCCAGCATTCACCCTCAGTCTTATCTGGCCCTGTGAAAGGCACATCTGCCCCGCAGACATGGGGGATGATGGCTGTGGCAGCCAAGGGTGAGAGGAGCTGTGAACCCACATCAGCATCCCTGTGTCAGCAGAAGCGTCTCACGCAGACCAGCCACGCTGCCAGATCATCCTATTCACTCGGGCAGTGGCTTCGTCCTGGGGAAGGGCTGGTTGTTTTACCCCCAATGTCATGCATGATTTAAGAAACTGTTCGGAGCTAAAGCAGCTTTGCTAGTGAAGCTGCCGAGGATTTAAAACATTCCTGTGCTGGCAAAGCACTCCAATTGGAAACATATCAGTATATGGAGACGTCCTGTGCATGTGCTCACGCAAGTTAACATTGATCTACTTAAACTGAGTTAGCATGTGATTTTACCTCACTCATAGCTGTGCCACGGCTGAGACATCAGAACCATTGTCACGCTCCTCTTAAGAGCATCACTGGCAGCATGAACTCTTAGTGAGGAGGAGTCTGGTCTCTCCAGACTGGATGCAGTTCATTCCCGAAGTGAGACATATGCATTTGTTAGCTAATGCTGTGATGCATTGCTGCTCCTGCTCTTTGCATGCAGTTTCTGCAGCCATCACGGTGTTCCCTGCAGCAATGCCCAGGATGAAGGTGGCCCAGCTCAGAGGAGCAGTGTCCCTCCCAGCAGCTGCAAGTACTGCCTACCACATTAAAGAAATGAAATCTCACTCTTTATCATGCAAATAAGCAAGGTTAATTCCCTACCACGGGAAAAACGTGAAATTCCCGTGTGACATCCCTTTCCCTCCTCCCTTCTCACTGCAACCAAGTGGTGGAAAGGGACAGCCCATTTGGTACAGCATCTAAGGGGAGGGGGGAAGGCAAGCACACCCTTGTTCTCCCACGGGAGCTTTCCCAAGGGCCTGCCCTGTTCCTGGCAGCATCCCAAAGACCCAGGCACTGCAGACCAGAGTGCCTGCCTTTGATCTCTCCATCTTGACCTCAGAACAACCCTGCTGCCACACCAGCCAGTACTCCCCACTGGAAATGAGAAAAAGAAGAGAAGCTTTATAAAACATTTCTTCAGCTGAATTTTTGTTCATCTAGAGTAGGGGCCATGTGGCGTGTCTGCCTCCTGGTCTCTTTGGCCTCCTTTTGGCAGCAGAGCAGGTTCCTGGGCCGCAGCACAGTGAGAGTGTATCAGGAGAGTGCTGCAGAATCAGCAATCTGCCTTGTAGGTGACATGGGGATCCCCCAGACTGGGAAATGAAAGTCCAACCTAATGACACAACACAATTTTCACAATTGACAGAGCATTGGCATTTGATTTAAACATAAATCTGCAGTTCAATCACAAAGAGTTTCAATGTGTCTGAATTCAGAAGGTGATACTTTCATAATGGAGCTGCAAGGATCACAGCTGTATGAGAATATGGCCCCAGGGAGCACCATTATTTTCATTATTCATGTTGCCTGGCCTATTTTCTCCCCTCCTCTGGAAAGAACATGGGAGTGTATATGCACATGTGTGCATGTGCATGCATGTGAGAGAGAAGATGTAGGTAAGTTAACGTTTTTCAAATAAAGGAGCTGGAAAATGTTGCTGATAATTAACCATGTATTTGGCTTGTCCCACCATAGAGTGCAATATCCCCGGGCAGAGTTGCATGACTGCATGACCTCATGCCACAGAGGCACAAATTTCTGGCAGCTCCATGACATCCATATGTGGATGACTAAGATGCCATGGAGCTGTTGCTGATGGGAAGATTACAGATTCCTCTGCTCACAGGACAGGAGGGCCACATGCACACACGTGCATGCACAGGTATCGTGGCCACTGGGGACTTCCAGTGACAAAGCCCTGAATCCAGACACCAGCAGGAGCACCCTCTGGGGCTTAGTGGGCTTGTCTGGGCAGATCCGAGGTCTGCTGGCAAAGGGAGGGTCCAGACAGGTACTTCGAGGATGTACCTCCCTTTTTCCTGGGGGCATATTGGGCCCTTGGTGGGGCAACAGTGCTGTCAGGGAAGGGATTGGCCTCTCAGCAGTGCCCTATGTGAGTGATAAAACCTGTAAGCAGATAAGTTATTGCATCCTGAGGGGGTAGTGCTATTAAATCTATTTAGCATCTTGTTCACACCTTTGAAAGGTTTCACAGATACGAGCTATGCTGAAATGTTTCTACCGACTGTGCTCTGGAAGCCAAGGTGGTGTCCTGATTCAAAGATCGCCTTTTTTTTTTTTTTTTTTTCCTCATTCTGCATTCATCATGGGGACTAAATTAGCAGAGATAAATGGGTGGCAAACACTCCTCTCCTCCCCCCACCACACCACAGCTGTGGCTGTGGTTCTGCTGGGTGCCAGCAGCTCATCCCTACTGACAGCTCCAATTTCTTGCTCTTGACTAAACCATCTGCACATGAAATGGTGGCACTTAATGGTTCTCTGCACAACCTGCTTGGCTTTGACGTGAAACTGCTTTTTAATGCATGTAGTGGAGATGTCTAACATTTCTACATGAAAGCAATATACTTTCAAAGTGACACATACTTCTGTATAAAAAAAATAAAATTCACAAAGCTATAGTCCTGAGAGGAAGACAATTTCAAGCCTTTACCATGCTTGTCAGTGGCATCTTTTTATCAGCAGGGGCAGTGGGCACACACAGGTTCTGGTGGGGTGTCAGTGGCTGCAATGCCTCTGGGGTACACCCATCCCTAGGCAGGATGTCACCCTGTGCTGGCAGCTGGGGAACTCTGTGTGTGTGTGTGACAGAGAGAGAGAGAGAGAGACTCAGACCAGTAACTCAATCTGCTGTGAGGAGTCACCTTTCTGTTTCTGAATCACACCTCAGCCCTTTGGAGAAAGTAATCATTAGGCTGCTTGCAAGGGTAGGGGGCACTTAGCATGATGGTGAAACACAAAGCTGGAGAGATAAGAGGTAAAGACAGCTTTTACTCATCATTCAGCCCATCTGGATTTGGTTTATGGTACACACTCCTCAGCATCTGCACTAGAGACCAGAGGATTTCCTTGTTTCCCTCAGCCTGTATCTCAGCCACCCACCACTGCAGTGCAGTATGCCGTGTAAAAACTTTCTTTAAACTCTGTGTCCATAGGAGTCACTTCCAAACCCTGCTGGATAAGGAAGGATTCATGTAAGGACTGAACACCATCCTGCCTTCTTCCCTGCTGTTGCTGTGCCTTTTCTGCCTTTATCCACATGCACACACATGCACATTGAGCAGAGACTAAAATCTAGGGCAGGAAGGATACATTCCCCAGTGCCCTCCCTGGTGGGAGGTCTGCCAAGGCTGGCCAGCTCCGGGCGCCCCTCTGCCTGCTTCTCTCCAAAGCTGGTGTAGCAGAGGCCTCCTGCTGCAGCTTCATGAGCTTCAGGTGGCTCATTTGGTTTTAGAACAGCTGGTGCTGGGCCAAACACTGTCAGTGGTGCAGGGCCCTGAGCTGGTGCCTGTCGGTGCTGCCAGCTCAGCCCTCAAAAGCTTTCTCCAAGGGGTGGCGGGCAGGGGTTTTGCTGGATGGTGCACTGCCTCCAGGAGCTGATGGAGAGCCAAACCCGGCATAAACACAATGTGCTCTGACTAATGTGACAGAAATACGATGCCAATGAAGTCTGTACATCCAGGTGACCCGACAGTGCAGGGAGGTAATGACTGAACCACGGTGGACCCACGTTCTGGCTTCACAAACACAGGTCACAGATGCTGCTGGTCAGGGACCCCATGGAAATCCGGGAGCAAGGGACTGGTGGTGAACACCCTCCTCCACTCAGCTATTGGCAAAGCAGGATTGCATCCACAGCCTCCCTGGCAACGCTTACCCTGAGTCTGCAGTATGCAGATTAAAGGGATGATAGCCATCACACTGAGTCCTTCAGCCCCTGGGAATACTCCGAAGCAGTGACTGACACACCCACTCCCACTTACTGCCTGGGCTGCTATGGGTCTGCAGCGCTTTATCAGCCTGCTTGTGTCGTTTACAACTATTTGAGGTTTGAAAATGCCCTGCTAAATGAAATACAGAGCCAAGCTGAGTAAATACTAAACATATTCCTATTCCGTAGTCAGCTGCATTTCTGTGGAAATATAGAGCATTACCCTAACCAAAACTTTTTCAATAATGAGATTAAAAAACATGTTTATATTTTCACTTTTTGCATTTAAAAGGAAGCAGAAATTAATGTTAAAGGATATATGAAGGAACATATCTGTATCTCCAGCCAGAGATGAATGGAGAGAAGGCATCACAAAAGTAACATTACCGCTCCTGCAGACCTAAGGACACTTACTGTGTTATTGAAACCCAAGGTGTCTGACCAGACCAGAGAGGCTCTGTAGGAGCTGTAGGCACAAGGTGCCACTTGTCCCAGTGGCACAAGGTGGTCAAAATATGGTTCAAGATCATCAAGGTAAGTGATAATCACATCTACTCTTATTTAAAAATAGCGAAGTCTGAGGTCACTCTGCAGAAACTGGTGTTAGAAATGCCACAAAAAATAATAAAGACCTGTGAGTCTGGTTATAAAAAGAGCAGTGGGAGGAAAGAAGGCAGCAGAAATGTGGAGATTTATGACAACTTCTTATAAGGCATTATGGTGAGAGCAGAGAGACAAACCAGACTATAGGCAGAGACACAGAGGGTGTTTCTTAATCTCATATCTGAAGATGCATGTGCCTTGCAGACAAGTGATTACTCTGGCATATTGGTAAAGTCACATACAGACAGGTACATACCTCTCTGCAGGTGTCCCTTCCCATTCAGTGCTATGAAGTGCACGTGTACCTTTCCCTGTAAATGCAGGGTCCTGTGGCTTTCACTGGGACAAATCAAGATTGCTCCATTTTGCAGATATGGTCCTTTGTGTCTACTTCCAGCTACGCCTGTGTTTTATTAGGCTATTGTGTGTATTTTATAGAGGCTGTGGTGCAGAGATCTGTGCCACAAGCAGCAGGAGATGGGGATGCTGTCAGTCTGTATGGCCAGCACAGCAACCTTAGGTAAATGAGCACTAAACTAATCATCTTTTTCATGTCCTGGGATGATGTAGAGCAGACTCATCACATGATGCAGCAAGCAAGCAAGCACTGCTGGCTTGAAAAGAAGGAAAAGGTGTGACATGGTGGTGACTTTTGCTCACGGGGGTGAGATGGTCGCTTACCTTTGCTGTGTTGAGGCAGGAGATTTGGTTATAAAACTAAGTGAGAGGTGGTGATTGATTCTCAGCTGGTGAGGACTTGCTGTACAGCCTTAAGCAAAGCATTTACCCCTTTGTTCTTGCTTGTTGCCACAGCAAAAAGGGAATACGGGAATTTTCTCTGGTCTTAGATGCCCCGTTAAACAAAACTGTCTCTGAGGTGCTCTGAGAGGATAAGATGTAAAATGCTTCAGGATTGCCAGTGTTGTTACAGGATTGCCTAAGGACAAGGTCCTCCCGGTTGGGAGGATTTAAAACTTCATTGTGAAGGCCTCAGTGGATATTAAATACCATCCAGGCATTTGGGGTTTACCCCCTCTGCTTGCCTGGTGAGCTCGGTCCCGCGGACGTCTCAAGCATTAAAGCCCGGTAGGGCTGGTGCCAAAAGCCCAAACAGAGCAGGAGACAGAGCTGCTGCCTGCTGATACTCCACTTGGCCTGGAGAGAAATGGTGGGTGGGGGGGAAACTCAACCCATTTCTGTCTGTTTTAAGGCAGGATGTGAGAGCCCTGCTTTGTTCTCACTCCCTGCCCGAGCATCTTTGCATAAAGTCCCTGTGATCAATACTGATTAACTGTCTTCAGAAAAAAGGTCCTTCCTTCCTTTGTTTCTCGTGAGATAAGAAGCAGCCCGATCCTGCCAGCCTGCCCGGTGGGAATTGTTAGATACTTTGCAGGCTGTAAAACCAAGGGATAGCTTTTGCACTGGACAGTGCATAGCTGAGGTGACCCAGTGCATAGCTCCTTAGACAGGAGCAAGGTTTGTTCTTCCAACTGCTACAGATGCGGAAGAGGCTGAATTATTGAGCTGAGAATCCTTTTATTTCCAGATGTTGTAGCTGATCAGGTAAAAAAAAAAAAATCTTTGCTGCGGGTCTGGGTTTTCTTACTCTTTAGGCTTTGTTTAAAACTGGTAGCACCCCTGGGATTAGTTAATATTTAATTTAAATGCGAAAAGCAAGGCAGGCCACAACAAATGGTTCTAGTGCACAAATCTCATCCAGTGACACAGCAGCTGAGAAACAAAGCCAGTCACCCAAGAGCAGCAGTTAAATGGCAAGGAATGGAGCTGGAGTTCACTGCCTCAGTGAGATTTATTTCACCCTCCCAAGGAAAGCTAATCTTGGGAAAAAATAAACCAGTAAATACTTCTTCTTTCTTCTGGCTGACAGTTTACAGCTTCTGAGAATCCGTGGTTTATGGACAACAAGAGCACCAGACAGACTGCAGCAAGAGGTGCAGCGCAAAGAAACTGGGAGATGCTGTCAGCAGAAGGGAGGGACAAGGAGTGGGCAGGGCTGCCCTTTCCAGCAGGAGCCATCCTGCAGCGAGGGAAGAACATGATTTAGGTTAAATTTAACACGGCAAAAAACTACTTCAGTTTGGAGGGCTGTGGTGATGTGGAATCACCTAGAATTGGTGATATTATTCATCCTGCATCCCACCACTCCTGCATGCACACAGCTAACAGCACCAGCAAGGTTTTAATCTTGATTTTTGAACCCAATTTTTTCCATATGAACTGTAATAATTTTTCATACAGGCGTGTACTTTGTTTGGCTTTAAATGCTGTGTTTATTTGATTGAGTATAATGGCTCCTCAAGTTAGACTGTTATTTTATGTGTTGGTTGGGGTTTTTTAATATTACAGCTATAATGGGACCCTCGTGAATCTTGTGCCTGATAATACAGAGGCATTCTTTCCCAGTTCAAATGATACTGTAGCATCTTGGCACATTTGGAGGTCAGGCAGTGTGGCAACATGATGAAAACCCCTGTTAAATGAATCATTTGTCCTTTTGTAATTGGGCTTCCTGGCACATCTTGCTGAGAAAGTGAGTTGCTTCAGCCCTGAAAAACTCAAGTTCACAATGTTCACTCAAGTATCAAATCAGTATCTGTGCAAAAGGGGAACAAGCATTTGTGATATTAATTCCCGACTGTCTAGGGACAACTGATACATCTTTTTTATTTGCCTTTTTCTTTCCCTGCAGCAATGTGCTCTCTGTTACCTGAGTAGGGCAGAGTGAATGGGCAAGAAATTCTAAATCTTTACCCAAACTTGCAAAAAGGCTCAAAAATATAATGTTTAACTGCTGTCATTTATTTGTGAGTCTTTGCACTTTGGAAATTTGACCCAAATTTAAGGGAATTCAGAGAGGTGTCTCATGGGATACTTTTGACATAGGAAAAAACTGGAATGTGCTTACAGCCCTCTGCTTTTGGAAGAAGCTTGTAAAGGTATTTAAAATTTCATGTCCTCGGTCAAACTCCTGGGCCTTTAGAAGCTTGCCAGAACTGGAATATTGGCCTGTCACTCTGTCAGAGAACATTAAGCCAAAGTGCAAGCTGTTTTCAAGACAGAAATAATAATTCACCCCCAGGATATGGCAACATAAGCAGTGGTTCCATTAGCAGCCTGCCAGGCTCTTTGGGTCTTGTTGAGGCTGCGTACCACCACGGGTCTCAGGCCACCTCTGGAGGATGCTGCAGCCATAGGTCCTGTGGGTCTGCCTCCTCCCTCACATTGTTCTGAGCAATTTTTAGTGGTAGTAAAGAAAATACCAGAGAGAGAATAATGCTAAGTGACTCTTCACTTGGGGTATATATTGTGAGTGAGAATAATAATCCATTTATCTTTTTTTTTTTCCCCCTCTTCAGTGATTGGGAAAACAAGTGGTATTTCAAATGTGATACCAGATGTTTGGAGTCCCTTGCTTAGAAAGATTTCAAGGGGTTTTTTCAGTATTTTTTAGAATCTCCTAAGGAAATATCTCTATAATATTAGGCTGGAATTAAGAGGTACTGCTCACAATGAGCTAAAGTTTGGCTTGCTTATTTATATTCCCATTGGCTTACATTTTTCATACTCCCATTAGTTACATTTTTCATACTCTGTTTTTTTAGTTGCATATTAAAATTGTGACCTTTAAATCTGCTTTTCCATCACAAAGAGTAACTTTTTGTTACTTATGTTTTTAGGAAGCCCCAGACTGAGTTAAATTTCGGATGCAGTATTGCAGATACAGCTCAAACAGTGTTGGTGCAGCTCATTGGGTAAATTATTATGTGGCCTTAGTTTCATATTACATTAGACTAAAGCCATAATTGCTGGTAATTCAATATGACACAGGAAAGGAAACATCATATTCACCAAATTAAGCCTCGTATGACGGCATTACTTACGAAATGAACGGTTGTTCAAGGACTTTTAGGGACTATAAATAGCAGGAACCTGTAAGTTCAAAGAGTGGAGTTCTTAGTGATGGAAAGCAGAAGTGTTGCAGCTATTGCCATAACAAGGCAGAAAGGACCCTTCTGTGGCCTTCAGGGTGAAGTAGGCGGATCACATTCATTGACCATCCCAAGGGTTTTCTTTTAAAAATTTCTGTGCTTCTGATCAGTCACTGATCAGTCAGTTCTGTGCTTCAGGAGTCACTGGGGTTTGCTCTCAAATTAAAGTTCAATAATATTTCTGGGAGAAAATCTGCCTCTGCTGAGAGCAGCAGGAGCTTTGCTGTTGATTTGGCAGGGGATAAGGTCTCAGCAAGCATGGCAGGGGAGGGAGGATCTTCTTGACCTTTCTTTTTACAAACTTTGAGGATGTAAAGAGGGCAGAACAGGTCTGCACCAGGACTCTTCCCAGGACTGCTGAGCTCAGTGAAAATTGCTTTGCCTTTGCCCACGTTTCCCATGTTGAGGCTCTCTGGGTGCCTGGAGGTGGTGATGCAGCAGGATTTAGCATCTCCCAGAGTCTCTGGCCTGAGCTGAGTTCCTCGAGAGAGCTGCCCTCACCCCGTGTCCTGCTGCCCACTGCTGTTGATGGGAACTCTCGTCATGCCTTTTCTGAGGAAAAGGATTTGCTTTTGCTACACCATGGGTATTTTAATCCTTCCTGATTTTGATGTAAAAATTGAAACCTAAGTGCTTGAGTCCTGACAGAAAATTTGGCTTCATCGTGAATTTTAAGGTTTTTTAATCTTGTTTGATTATTTGTCCATTAATGTCAGGCAGGAAAATGTTTTAAGAGTATTCAAAAAGTGATAGAAATCCAACCATTTCCTGTTATTTCTCTGTGGAAAACAAAAAAAGCTGAGAAAATAAATCCTCCCCTCTTCTGAAATGAACATTTGAAGATCCATTTATTTCATTTTTCATCTTGAAAAATAAATTTCTGAAATGCTGTGTCCTGTCTGCCAGATGCTTTTGCTTGAGTCACGCATTTTCTCTAAATAAAACCCCCTCAAACATTTCACATGACCTGTGTGAGCAGCAGTGCTTCTTTGTGCCTTTGGTAATGAAGACCTCTTGCCTAGCAGCAGTGGCTGAGGAATCTCTTGGAAAGGAATCATTCCCATCTTTCAAGAACAATATATTTTTTTTATCTTATCTTGGAGTCTTGGATCAATAGGATAAAATCGACATAAGTCTTTTATCAAGCCTATACATTTTATCAAAGCACTGATTGAGAACTGAAAAGGGATTTGGGTCAAAATCTAAGCAGACGGATGAAAGACCATGAGTTGTGACATGTCTATCCCTGCCAACAATCTCCATGTTCAAACAAAAGACCTCATTCCTGGTGACCTTGCCATTGATTTTATCTTTAAGCACCTTGACTGTAGTCCCACCTTCCTTTCTTCCCCTGATCCCAGCAGGGCTGGGTGGGTGTCAAGGGAACAGCTCCAAATGGATCAATAGACTTTGGATCAGGCTATAAGTGATTACAGGGCTGTAGTAAAACATTTTAGGTAACATCTAGGGTGTGTTCAAGCCAGCTTTCTTACAAGACTAGCCAAATGGGATAAAGATACACATAATTCACCCTTTTGTATTCTTATTTCATCCTGAAAATGTCAGCCAAAACTCCAATTTACCTTTGTCTTTCAGTATTTGAGATACAACTGTGTTTTACCCTACAGTGTGTGATTTTGAAATGTACGTTTAAAATCTAAAATATTAAAAGAAAGTCTCATTTCAAATTTCAAAGTTTACACGTTTTTTAATTCACTAGAGTATTTTATATAGTTTAAACTATTTACAACAGCATTGAGACAATCAGAAGTACTACCTTATTTTTTTCTGAATGGAAAAATCAGATGTATAAACTTCTGTAATATGAATGCATGTATTTCCACGGATGATGGTGCACATCCCATTTAGCTTGCTGTCTCTTTTCCCAGTGCTCTCTTGCTTCACCTCTGCTGGAGAATTTTTCAAATTTTGTGTCATTATTTTAATTTTTCATCTTTCAAACTGTGCTCCAACAAAGACAGAACTACAGGAAGGTGACTTACAGATCTCTCTTTCTCTCAGCAATTTCAACAGGCAAGTGAAATGAGCCATTCCTCTGCCTGGCATTGCTTGGTACACACAGAGACACCAACCTGCCCGCACTGTGCCTCTCATCTTCCCACCACATAGAATAAATAGCTGCTGCATTTTGTCTCTTCCAGCAACTCCCCTGGGCCTAATTCTTTGCACTTCTGTCTCCTCAGTCCCTCAATCCTGTGAACAGTAAGTGTTTGTCAAGCTGGCTTTTACAGTCACTAAATGGTTCTGCAATAAGCATCAGGATCATAATTAAGATGAAAATATTCTCCCTCCTCTGTGTCCTCAGTAAGCTAATAGCAATGCTGTAGGTCAGTGAACAGCTGCACAGCACACCTGAACCATCTACACAAACAGGATTTTCCAAGCTTGAAGTTGTGTCATGGATCTGCCTTTTCCTGCCTTTTCTTTGCTTGCAGCTCAAGTATAGCAACACTTTCCTGTAGCAGCAGCAGTGATAGCAGTGGCAGTAATGAAGGTCTCGGATGGTTTAAGTGAAAGACACAAGTGTGCACTGAAGAGATGCCAATGTTTGCACGCCCACAGGTGCAGAGGCAATCTGACCTCTTTAAAAAACAGCTTCTGAGCCTTTCACCAGAGGCAGCCGAGGTGTTTCTCACCACTGCAGCTCTGGAACTGCTGGGCAGCATTTACCCAGAGCTCTCAGAAGCCATTGCATTATGCCCTTAATAGTGTCCATGTATTGATCATGGGTAAAAGATTGCTAATTACACACATTGCCATGATTAAAACAGGCTGAAATGCTGTTTATAAATTATTCTCTTATACAATAGAAGCACTTTCCTGTTGCATCAGACCAAGGTGCTCCCTCCCCAGGAAGAGGAATCCATGGGTCCTGCAGGGATATGTGTCCTTGGAGCTGCCCAGTTCCTTTGGGGCACAGGGAATGCACAGGGCATGGCTGGGGCAATGCAGAGGCCAGCTGGCAATAACACAAGCTTTGCTTTCCCAGGCACCACAGAGCAGATAAACAAGGATGGATCTTCTCCTACATGCCAAGAAAAATAATATAATTATTAATCTCATTTCCTCAGAGAGGACAAGGGGTTATTTATTTGGTATTTTACTTCTATAACACATTCAGTGTGTGAATTATCCATTGGATTTTACACCTTTCCCGCTGCAGCTGCCTTGCACCACTGAAATACTGTAGAAGTCTCATCCTGACCACAAAGAGAAGGCAGTGACCAGGAGTGAAAGTCTGGATCTGATGATCAGCTCCCATAGAGTAAGAAAGCATAGGGACACAGGGAGGGAGCAGCCTGAGGACAGCACAAGGCCACAGGTCTGGGAAGGTGAGTCAAATCTCTGTGGCTGGGCTTTGGCAGCTCCCAACAGTGATGGGGAGAATAGTAATTTAAAAAATGATGCCAAGATTAATTTTTCTTATTGTTCCAGGAAACTGTACTTCCTTAGTGTCTCTCCAAGGACTTGCAAGAGAAGTCCTGAATTTCTCCTGCCAGTATGGGCAATGAATAGCTGGAAACAGAGAGACTTTTGCTGTACGTTGATGGAACTTTGATGGAGAACTTTCCTTGCTAAAATAAAGTTGATGGGATTTGAGTATCAGAGCAGCATTGAGGCCTGAGCTTATTTTCTACTCTAAACTCATTTTTTACTGACTCTCAGTCTGTACAATTTGAAAAATAAGAAGTGAAGTCAGTTTGCCCTGTTTTGAGGATTTTCTATTGATAAGATGCAATAAAGAGCATTGCGTTTATCCCCTGTTCATAGACCCGTTTTCAGGGCTGAGGGCCCTCACATGTGAGATTGTAGCAATTTAGGATTTTATGAACATTATATTGCCTTGCAACAGATTTACAAACTTAAATTAGTATGACTTCTGATTCCAAAATACAGCAACTGAATTGCATTCAGAATTATGAGTTGAAATATTATATGTAATGAAAGCATAGCTTAGCAAGAAGTGAAATTGGAAAGTTTGTTCTTCATAGATTTCTATATCACAGTGTAAAAGATCTTATCTCTTTCCTGTGTCCATTTTACTTCTTCATCTCCCACTGTCTCCCTGCTTTCGTGAAATCTGTAGTCATTTATTTGTCTGTCAATTTACTGCTTAGGGACTGATTCAGTATTAGGGGATGGACAAACATGCAAAAATATCACAATCACATAAAATTAATTTCCTTGAGAATGAATAAAATTAAGGCTAAGGAGCTCCCTTCACTGCTTCGTAAGCCTTGGGATAATTTAATATATGCAAATGTATACAAAGTGCCGTGGAGGATATAAATTTTACTGAACATTAATTGGAAGTGATCTATGATGATATCACACAGAGGTTTGAGTGAGCAGGCCATTTCCAGTTTGCATTTATGTGTGTGAAATGTGTGTGTGCACACAGATGCACACACGTGCAGACAGCCCCGGCAGTGATTACCAGCGCTGAAAGCAATCACACGCTGCAGCTGATAAGTCAAAGATCAAGTAGAAGTTTTTTTGTAAAATGGGGGAAATCCTGCTTTGAATAACCAATGCCTTGACCTTTGTCAGCTGTTAGTCTAGTTGGTAGCAATTATCCAAAAGAGATTAAATTATCAGTCTCAAGGCAAGGTACTTTGCATTTTGAACAAGACCAGCGATTAAACACAGATACTTTTTGAATGCCAAGGGAGTTTCCAGCAGGATAACGATTTTAGAGGGAAAGCACACTACTGTGAGTAAATTGCAGCTTTCTTCCCCCTTCCTTGCTCCTTTTCCTTAGCTTGAGATCCCTGAGGAAAGCTTACCATTGGCTGGTGACAGCATTACGGGTTTATCCAGCGGCTGCAAGTGGGATGGAAATAGCAGCACTCGCTCTGCTTGCAAAGCAGGCAGGTGGTGCCTGAGTCCTGCTATGGGTTCACAAGCACCTGTGTGCCAGGTCATGGTATCTCGTGGTTGGATGCTGATTCCTAAGGCCTAACACCCATTCCTGAATACCATCCCGAGTCCCAGGTACCATCCAGCTCCTCAGGAGCACCAGGCATTTCCCCAGAGGTGCAGAGGACAGGCGTGCCCAGGGGATGATTTGTTTCAGGGGTACATGGGGCACTGACTCATGGCACCATCGTGCCAGGCAGTGCTGGGACAGCTGGCACAGCTGGCTGCAAGGCAGGATTCAGCCATACCAGCTATTCCCACCACCCTCCTTGGGCGGGTGCAAGGGGCAGAGCTAGCTGCAAGGCAGGATTCAGCTATTCCCACCACCCTCCTTAGCAATGGAGTGGTTCCTGCAGGCAAGACTACCTGGGCTGCATGGGCCAGGCACCCAGAGCTGGTGGTTTAAACCCATCCATCTTCTTTCATAGGAGGGGGCTGTGGAGGGGCTGAAGCTTTGCTGCCTCCCTTGGGCGAGGGTAGCTCTGGCCACTGATCCAAACACCGCAGTCAGTCAAACACTGCAAGATCAGAACTCCCAGGTAAGGACCTGCTGTGGGGCAGGCAGCACCTGCACCTGCCAGACCTCATTGTTATAAACTTAAAACACCTGAGGGTTGTGGGGGGGTGGAGTGAGAGTTGTTTTCTTTGGGTGTTTAGGCTTTTTCTTCTTGTTTTTCTCCCCTCAAGTGCTTTGAAATAAGAGATTAGGCCAGTGGTCTGAAAGTCTGTAGGATGTGACTTGGACTGTGACAACTCATCCAAGAGAATGAACAGGTTTGTGGTCTTAATATAGCTCCTCTGAGGAGTCATAGGGGAATAGCTGTGCTATGCTTCCACAGTCCAGGGCATTGCCTGGTTCTGGCCATCCTACCTTTGCAGCAAGCCTTTGGTTTTTCAGCACATTGCATAAATGAGCAAGCCTGTGAATTTGCAGCTGCTAAGCAACCCTACAGCGTGTGACCTAGTCCCTATATGTGTACATGACACACAAATTGACTTAAAGAAATTTTGTTTAGTAATAAATACAATGTTGAGCATATGGTGGGTTCTGGTGAGGTCCAGAGGTGCTTTCCATCCTGAGTGGTTCTGTGTAAGCAGTGTGGATAGGGCCAGCATCTGTATCAGATCTGAGTGGATGGTTTAGGTGAATATTTAAATTCTAAAGTATTTTTATTAGAAGAAAACATAATTTATAACCTGCTGACTCTATACTGGAGTCTATACTGACTCTATACTGGTACTCTATACTTTCACCTCTACTGAAAATATTTTTTAAAAAAATTATTTGCCTGCTGGGCACTGGCATGTAGATAAATCATGTAGAATTTAAAGCATGTGCATGAATTTTTAAGTCCAGCATAAAGTTTATAAATCTTGTGAGAGGTTTTTTTTTGTTGTTGTTGTTTTGTTTTTTACAACTGTCATGCCCATGTTTCCACGTAGTAAACACCTACATCTTCACCTGGTGGTGGGCTGCAGGGAGCAGGATTTGTCCTGTTTGTAGGGTGGGGTGCTGTGGGCTGCTCTGGCCAGCCCTTGGGCTTGGTGGCATGATGGCAGATGTCTGCAGCAAGTCCAACTGGATCCAGTGCTGAGTGTGTCTGAACAGTCCCCAGGCACTGGTTTTCAAGATTTCAAGATCCAGGCAACGTTTTCTTCTATCCTGCTGCAGCAGATGGCTGTAAACATTTCTGTAGCTGTTCAGGCTCAAGTCAAGCTGGTTGAGGCAATGTGAAATTCTAGGTCAAAAGGTGAAATGCTGCTAAATTTAAGATTCAAGTTTATGTAGATGAGTAAATGGTTACTTGGACTGTTTCCATTTCAGCTGCACTAAGTAAGGTATGGCTCCCCCAGCATGTCTCCCCACCACAGCTGGGTATCACAGCCACTTCACAGGAGTTATGAAAAAGGTCCTCCCCAAACATGTTTTCCCAAGTATGCAAGGCTAATTGCTGCTGTGCATCCAGGCTTGTCTCTCTAAATGTTTGGATTTGGCTCTGTAGGTTCGCTTCATCATCCCTTTTTACAGGATTAAACAGTATACTCATTCTCCTGTCAGTTTGTTCCTACCACTTGTCTTCAGTGGAAAAACCTGAGCATTAGAGATGTTTGGGGTAAGAATCCATTCACAGATACACAAATATATTTTATGGGATCCTCTCACTGGGAGGGAGTGAGGTTTTGAGACTTTTTTCTTTTGTCAGAGCTTAAAGGGACAAAACTGGAATACCAGCAGAAAAGCAGTGTTTTAAGAAATCATTTTTGCACTCCTTCCCCAAGCATGGTGTTGCCTGAGGATGCTGTTGGTACTTTCTGAAGGGTTAGAAAAATAATCCATCTGTCTTTTAAACAGTGAAACTCTTGGTGTGATAATTGCAGGTTGTCTGCACAGCTCCCAGACGTATTTAAATCATACTGGGTATAACTCTTCCATTTCTGCTTCCAGGCTGGTGTGTGGTTTGTTTGTTGCTGAGTAACTGCAGTTGTGGGATAGAGATGTCCAAATTTAGCCAAGGTGAGGTTATCTGTTGCAGTGACCCGCCACAGAGAAGGCACATTTGAGGAGGACCCAGTAAATACAGGAATCTGAGCCTGGAGCCTCCCCCCTCTCTGGGCTCCGTGGCAATTTCTGCCACCCTTCTGATAGCCTCTGCAGTTGCTATAGGTGATGCCTATATATAGGTGAGGCACAAGCTCAATGCAAGATCTTCTTCCTGTCTCTGGGGATCTGGTAATCCATACTGTGAGGAAGAATTGATGGGAAACAGCTTACAACACCTTGTTTTGAATTGGCTCTTAGTCACCTCCAGTAGCATTAACTTTCCAAGTTATTATTATTTCAGAAGCTATGTTATACTTTTTTTTTTTTAAACTGACAACATTTTTCACTTGCTCGTCATCTCGTCATCTACTATTTCTTAGTTACACTTCAATACATTGGGCTGATTTAGTGTATCTCTTTAATATCAAATTAGTATTAGAAGTTCCCATTTCAGCAGCAATTTGCAGTTAAATGTACTTTTGTTTTATATATAGCCTTCTTCAGAACTGTTGGTGCTAAGTTATATACTGCTCCACATAAAGGAATTTTTCATGTGAGATGTAGTGAAATTACTTCTCAGACTCACCTTGATTTACAACTGCTTTCATACAAATCTGTCCCAAAAGAGAGAACTTGATTCCTATGCTTTGTTCCTTCATTTACTATCTTGAATGAACAGTACTTCTTTACTATTCATTGTTTTCCTTCTTTTATTATTTTTCTTTTTCCCTATACTATTGAGAATTAAATAAGTTGGATACTTGGTTATTACCTACAGACTGAGACTTAAAGTCTGCCTCACTTTGAGTAGTTCAAGAAGCAGAATTAGATACAGGTTTCATCCTGGATGAACAAGCTTTTGCCAGGTATTAATGTCTGACACTGACTGACAGCAGTTGAACATTCTAAACATAGGGGGAAAATCAACCTCTGTATGGCACTGATGTGAAGGGCTTGGTTCATTAAACTGCCACCTCGAGCTAATGTCGTAAAGAGCAGATTGGGGTTAGATGTTGGTTTTGTTGCTCTCCCCAGAACCCCCCCTCAGGGAGAGTTCATTTACCTCAAACACTTGAAAAAAACAGCAGGTTTGCAAATATAACTTTTCCTGACTGCAATGGAGACACCAAGGTGATCGAGATGAGCTGGAGCCCATATTCATGGGAATAGGTGTAGCACTCAAGCACAGGACCAGTGAGTAAAGGGACTTTGTGTCCTTGCAGAGATTCTGTCTGAATTCTTTCTGACTGAAAGCTGCGTAGGGGCTGGTCTGCTGCCCCAAGTCAGACATTCTTCTCTCTCTTTTCCCCTTCAGCCTTTCCTCAAAAAAGAAAATGGAAAGAAATATCCTGGAGATCATATAGTGATGTAGCTACATGTCATGTACGTAATACACATTTTGTCCAAATACAGCCGTAATTGTATTTTTCTGGAGAATAAATATAAGCTGTGTGTGTGATAAGAACATGCAGGGGCTGCATTATATGGGCAACTAACAGTTTGCATTCTGAAAATCTGAAACTTTTCTTTGGCATTAAGAATGTAACTTTGACCAGATGTTGATGGTAATTGAGTTGAAAGAGCATGATGGAAATTGCCCAGTGGGAAACAATTTAGCTTTTAAAATGTCATAACTTAAACCTTGATTTAGCATATTGCATACAAGTGGGCATGACTTGTATTTGATACATCCTCTTTTTTATTAGTACTCTGCAAAGTTCTTAAGGTGCCTGTGGTGTGTGGGGGGTGTATTCCAGCTCTGGGCTTCCTCAGCCCAAACTTTTCCTGCTCACATCTCAGCTCATAGGAGCACAGAACAGTTAGCCTTGGAAAGGACCTGGAGATCACTTGGTGCAGGGTTGATTTAAAAAGGTTTGTCAGTGTCTTGCCCAGTTGAGCCTATGCTGGTGTGTAGCAGTTTAAGTTAAGTTTTTTAAGTTAAGCCATTACTCAAAAGGTGCATACAAAAAATTTTACTGAGGAAGCAACTATTGAAGATTTTACATAAAAGCTGCATACACAAATTGATTCTTGCTCATGCTTGTGTGTATGTAATACATTACACTCAACTGCATGGGGTAGGGAACTATTATTATGACCACACTTGTGAAAATATTTTAATTTAGCTTACTTTACATAAACACTCTGGCCTTAACTCCTCAGTGAATGGTAACATGGATAGCACAGCAGTCCTATTCTCAGGACAAATGCCTGAAGGGGCTTTCAGTGTTTCCATTCCGACCCTCTCAAACAGGGGGTCGTACCTTGGCCTTAAAATTTTTCTCTAAAATATTTTCTCCAAAGAAAATTTGAAGAAAACCTGCATGTTTAAAGGGGAAAGACCCTCCCTCACCACCCTAGTAATTCAGTGGAGGGGAGAGTTTGCATATGCCTCCCACACTCACCCTGGCTGAGTGAGAGGCTGTCAGCAGGGCAGACCCAGACAGCAGGGCTATCAGCAGGGCCACCAAGACCAAACCTATATGGGTTACCCATATGGGTAGGAGGTCCTGGCTGAAACATTGCAGAGACGCTGTTTGGAAATCTAGCCATGAGAAGCGTGTTAAAAACCCAGTACTGATGCAAAACACATGGCTGGGACTAAACTCAGTGATTTAGAAGACAGGAGCACTGTCCACTCTGTGCCTGCAATGCTCAATTTCTTCCCTCACTTTCCCTATTTTATTAATTTGTGCTCCCAGCATGCTTTCTGCTATGTTATGGCCTAATGGTTTAGCACCCATAATTCCTGAAGGTTTTGCATCACTTGTGTTAGAATCCCACCTTGAGAAGCCCACAGATAATATTCCTGTACCTGACACTGCTTCCCACAAATCCAGCTGACAGCTGAGAAGTGGAAAGTGTCCAACTGACCCTTGCATCTGACCCAGGCCTTCACATCAAGGACCAAAGGCAACAGCAAGGTATTTTGGGACCAGGACAGGATGTTAGCCTAGTGTGTCCTTCCCCAAGCACAAACCAATTTCAAAAGGACTGTATTGATGGAGAAGAACCCGTGGACAATCCGCTAGTGCATGGCCCTTTGTGGCAACAGCCAGGCACCAAACACTTTCCTGGGTTCTGGGAAGCCAGGTAAGATTCACATTTGGCATTTCACCACAACAGGGCTGAGCTCCTCTCCTTCTTTGGCATAGCTGTGATTAGCTGGAGACATGGGCATGACAAGACTACATGGCTTATGAGGAATTTAAAAAAAGACAGGTCACTATTTAAGTAGACAAGATCATAGAGAGAGAGAACAATATTAAATAAGGGATGCATAAATTAATGAATTCAGACAGGCACCACTTGTGCAAACTAAATGTTAGCACAGACTTTATTTTCATGTTCATGGCAACTGAAATTCTGGAAGCTTGAATTTCAAATTACAAATGAAGAAACCCGTTGCATGTGTTCTGAAGTATTTCAGTGGCATTGCAGAACTAGTTCAGCAGTAGCAATAACAAAGTATTCAGTCACTACAGAAAGCAGATCTTCTGATAATAAACAACCGCATGGTGCTAAACACACTTCAGCAAATGCAGGGATAAGCTTGGCAAGCTGCCTCACAAAACTCTGGTTCTGCCGTGTGACAACGTTGCTCAGAGTAGATGCAAAAAAAAATGGAGTCCCACAGTCACATCCATGTAATGAGTGACACCCCTACCAATAAGACTGATCTTAAAAAGCTTTCATGTCAGACTCTTCTGGAGGAAGGCCTCAGAATCAGGGTGGCCCAGGGAACATGTTGTGTCAGTTTCTGCAGCTCAGCTGGTGGCCAATAGCTCAATCCCTTTGGATCATGACAAAGGACCAAAAATGCAATGGCTTGAGAGATTTTGGAGCTAGTTAACAAGATGGGGTGGGGGGGGGAAGCTACGACAAAAGACAAGTGGGCCATTTCAGCTTTCCTTGAATTAATGAAGCTATCTAAACAATATAACAAATCCTGTGCACATGACTGTAGAAAAATTACAGGATGTTTGTCAACTCTAAACTAAATGAGCTGGAATGGTGTTTTAGGGAGAGACTGATGGGTCAAATAAACAGTCCCAGCATGTGTGGCCTGAAGAGGTAAGATGGAGACAACACTATAGGAAGTACCATACAGCAGCTTGAGATGACTTATAAAACTTGTTGCTCGAACATCCACATCCATGCGGGAACTTCACAGGCAATCAGCCAGTGCCACATTTAGTATCCCACACTGCATGGGGACAATTCCAGTGCACCTGCAGGGGAACCACAGTGACTCCTAGAAAGGCACAATTATGTATTTTCTGAATTTCTCTGGACAAAACAGAGGGAAAACCTTGTTTATTTTTCTTGTAAAGAAGCAACTAGGAAAACTGTGTATTGTAACCATACTTATTTTCTTCCAAAACTCTTTGGCTATTTCTTGGCTAGATAGATGAGTGTATGCAAGACTAATTTACAAAACTGTTGTGTGTATGAATAGCACTGAGTTGTATTTTGTGGCACAATTTAATAGAAAATATAAGAAGTCTCTCTTCCCAGCAGCTCTGAGAGCTTGAATCTGACTTTCTGCTTATCATGTTTGTCACGCCCCAGTGTCATTAAAGCATTCACAGTCTAGGCTGTTATGAGCTCTATCATCGAGTAAGGATAAAATATTAAATTGCTCTAGTTTTTACATTTAAATTTATATTCACAGCCATCCCTGTGGTGCTGGAGGACCATGCTATGAATAGCACTGAAATGCAGTCAGCAGACATTTCCGTGCTACTCCAGGGAAGGCACAGACAATTAATTGTCCCCAGTTTGCTCTACTGTCCATAATTATAGCTTTGAGTTTATAAATAACGAAGCATGATTTTAAGAACCAAAACAAACCCCTCAATTACTACAGAGTTCCTGAGATAATTAAGTCTCCAAATGTGGCTCTGTAGAAGGGAACCAAGGCTACACTGCAAAAGCCCATAACATGCAGATGTGCGTAAGCAGAGCAAAGCGACAGGATGGAAAACGTCATCAGGAAAATAAACTCTCTCATCATTATTTCACTGCTTTTTACCTAAAAAAACCCAGCCCATTGTCTCGATTCACCCTATTGTTCTGTCTCATTTTTTGTTATTGAAGGAGCCAACACTCAGTCAGAGAGAGTTTCCTGAGGAGTAGCAGCTTGGAAAGCTAAATGCAGTATCCTGTGCCTAAGGCTTGTTTTGCTACAGGTTTTAGGAAAAAGTAGGAAAAATAAAGTTACTGAGACAAATTAAAGCACAGGGTTTGCAATTCAACTTGTTTGAATACCCCTTCAAATGGAAATACCCTCCATTTTACCCTCCATTTTTACAAGCGTGGTCGTTAAAACCTGCAAAATGAAGCAGCAAAAAGCTGTGCCCTGTCCACATCCCTGCTTGATGGACGTCCCTGTGTTGTTACTGGGCCGTTGTGTACTGCCAGGGAAAAACTCTAGGTCGGGAGCCAGCACAGCAGGAGGCTTCATTAGCCATGAACAGGAGCAAAACAGCACTTCAGAAGGAGCAGTGCCCTGTCTGAACAACCAACTTCACCACAACAAGCTCATAATCAGCTGGACAACCCGTAACGCACGCTTAGGATAAAGACAGACCTATGGATACAAGACAGCTATGGCTTAAGTGTTTCAAAAGATCTTTGCCCAACAAGGAAACAAATTATACATTAAAAACTTTTTACAAAATACATGCTCTGTTCTTTCTCTGTTTAATATCTTCCTTGCTTGAAACTTGGCTGTTGCCCAAACGCATCCAGAGCAATGCTTGATGATAACTCAAAAATGTGCAGTTAATCTGTGTGTAGTTTCAGCTCTTGAATGCCAGGAGCAAAAGTGTACTTTTCAGAGAGAAATAGGCTTGGTCACACAGCATAATCATGTTTATGCAAGTTTTTAGTAGATAGCCAAGATAAAGGAAATACTTCTGTACACTCCTCTGAGAAAAGACAAAAACTCTGAGTTGAAAAACTGCTCTTTTTCAATGTCATTTTATCCACAAACAAGCGTAAGCCGCAGTAGAGAGCTTCCTGCATTTCAGCGAGTAAAACTTTAGCTTGCTGGGGGTTTTTTTGTTTTGTTTTGTTTTTTGTTTTTTTGTGTTTTTTTTTTTTTTTTTTTAACCTTACAGCTATATTTCATCATAAAAACTAGTTTGAAGAAAGAGTAAACTTTTGCTCTTTGGTCTATCTTGACATTTCTCCAAAGACACATAACAGGAATATTTCAGATTCATTCTTTTGCCTCCTACTTGCAGGAAACAGGAAAGTTGCAGTTCTTAATTTTCAGGCTTCTGAAATGACAAAGATAAGAAATTTAGACATTGAAACAAGATATCTTTGCTTTTTTAAAGAAAAAAAAAAGTGTCACAACTTAAAATGAGTGCTTCAGTGAAATGGGATATTTTTGCCTTAACCATAATAAACAAAAATGTATAATTATGCCATATGCAACTCCTATTTATTATCTGTGTAGCCCAACTAAGCAAGAAACAAAAATCTGTACTTGTACTCCAGCATGATACAGATCTCAGATTGCACATTACTGTAGTAATTGTTTCTGACTTAAAGCTAATACTGTGGAATGGGACTAAAAGAAGTAATTTTTTTGTTCATAGGCTCAGTTTTGTGGATGTAAGGAAAAGCTCTTAAAACACTTTCTATTCGTATCTGAATAAATTAAGATGAAAACATCTAACAAATAGTTTGTAATTTTAGAGCACCAGTTTTGGTCTCCTGTTCTTATGGACTTCTTTATGGCCATGAAGATGCACACAGGCAGAGCTCTGGGATTCCTCTCAATTTCTGAGGGCAGCAAAGTATCCATGCTGTGTATTAAAATAATTCTGATGCTCTGCCAGTTTTGAAGAGAAGAGTGCAAGAATACATCAGGCACTGTGGACAGTGGCAGCCTTACAAAGTCACAACCAACTGGGGAGAACAATTTCCCCCTGCTGCCATCAACCCAAATTCTCAAAGCCTGCACAGTAAGAGCAGGCACCTACTGCCACTGATTAAATTAGAGGGATCCTTAAGAGCTCACAAGGGTCGTTGACAAAATTTACTTGTGCATGTCCAGTTTGCTATTTCCCCTCATTGAGCAAAAACATTACCTTTTTTTTTTTAAGCTTCTTCCTATTGGCAGACTTATCTCCATGTAAGTCTAACACTGAATGGTCTCTGAAATGTCTCTACAGACAGCTCCAAGGAAACACTTTCAACTTTCTTAGTGTATGAGCTGGACAGTATAATTTGAAATAGGACAGTGGCTAGTGACGAAGGACAAGCCAGATTCCTTTGGGTTCATTTCCGTATATTAATGTTTCATTTTTTTGATAGATCACATTGCTCCTACAGAGAAACTGCAATATTGTGCGTCCATGTATTGGCTATTTGTCAACAGAGGAACACAGAGTTGATTTTTATAAGGTTTTTGCTTCTATGACTTTTTAGAGCACGTTCAAATGACTGGTGTGAAGTGGTAGAGAAAAATCAGAGTAGCAAATGACACCCAGTGTTTCAGCTCAGCCAGAGCCTCCAACAGCATCCTGAGAAGCAGAAACTTCTGACTGTATCTCTTCCACAGGTCTGATGAAGATATGCATTGCAGAGGAGGATATTAACTGCACACTAAAACAACTGTTCTCAGCTCTGCAGGCATGTTTATAATGAAACATCTACAGCTCTTTCACAAATTTCTAAATATTTTTCAATTAAAACGTCTTAAAGATCTGAATCAGCCCTAATGAGCTGGCAAAACAACATATTATTAATAATATTACATCATACAGTAAAATGCTGAAGAATTCAAATTAAATGAACAAAATCCCTTGATCTGCCATCACAGAAACAAACCCACAAAGACCTCAAAGCATGGTATCACCTACAGTGTGGGTTCACTTCAGTGAATATGTGTAAACAAAGGACACTACTAAACTTCTCCACAGAAAGTTGGGAGTAAAGGCTACATGGGAATATTATTTCTCTCTTCTTCCAAAATTAGCAGTGTACAAATCTAGCACATGAACCAGATGATTTTAGAGCTAATGAACACTTGACTACCTTGTATGGTGCTCACTGGGTATTACCATACTCTCAAGGCATTTATTTAGATTGTTAAAGTAGGAACACAGGTGAGCATGTGCCTATATTGATGAAAAATAAATATAATCAGGCTGTTTTTTTCTTTAAAAGGCTTAAACTTAATGAATCATTCACCTGTCAGACACCAACATCTCCATAATGAAATTAAAATAATTTATTAATAGTTGGCTATATATTTTATTTCCTACCTATTATGTTTTTGTGACTTCATTAGCATGTCTTTTTGCATCTGACAAAACACCATCACTGACTAAAAGCCAAGTTTAACATTTTCATTTCATGCACAGCTTCCAATGAAAGGCCTTCACAGTAGGAATGGAGTATTTTGTCTCCTTAATTACTGTTGTTCTTCCAATCTCATCAGTCCCTGGTTTGGATGGATTTGTGTAAGACTAGGCAGTAAACACTCAATTAAGCAGGCTGTGTGAATCTGCATATAGATTTTACATTAGGATTCTCCAGTCATTCCAAATGATTCAGAAGCAATTACATGTGAATATCGTGGCATTCATGTGAATGTGTGGGCAAGTGAACAANGTGACACATGATGAATCAATATGTATGCACGAAGCTGTCAGACATATCATGTGTATCAGTAAGAAAAATGGGATATATGCCAGGGAGTGGTATGTGCAACACTTCCCAGCCACAGAATAGTCAGGGATGGTTTGCATACAGGTAATTACCTGTGCATGCAGGATAACTTTCAAGCTAGTGAAATTTGCTGTGAATATTGTGGCATTCACGTGAATGTGTGGGCAAGTGAACAATTCACTCGGTCTGGCTGGGCAGTGCAAACCTCTCCCCTCCTCTGAACAATTCATCAAAACACAGAAATAGAAAATGAAAGCCCTTTCACTCAATCCACAGTAAGAAAGGACTGTTAAAGCAGGGCTGAAGCACCTGGGCAAATCCACTTCAAAGCTGTGGCTGATCTGGGGTCCAATCACAGTCCTATTAGCTCATAGTAATAGTGTTGTTCTGTCTTAAAAAAGAAAAACCCTTTTGCTCTCCAGACCAATCTACTGGGGGAGAGAGCTAAGTGATGAAAGGAGAGAATCCCATGACAGGCACACATGGTTTGTTTCAGTCAGGGTTACATTCTCTCTTACTCCACTTATTATGTTAAAAGGTTAAAATGGAGTAGCATGAAATATTTTCATAACATCTTGTATTTTTAAGTGAGGAACATGTGCTGCACAAAATTAAAGCAGGACACCAAGAAGATTAAGTACTTAGAGAAAGGGAGGAGGTGGTGGGGTAACTGCAACCTTCGAGGAAAAGGGAGAGAATCCAGCATGAAAAACAGGCTAAGAGGACAGTTTTGTGTTCCTGAAATGCTTATTACCATATGAGAGAGATGACAGCAGCTATGAAAATAAAACATGAAAAAACAAAGCAGAGCTAATGAACAAACTGAGAAATATCTTCTGTGATATGTAGGTAATGACAGACACACACTGCCATGTGAGTGTATTATCAAAGAGTATTTCTTTTGAGGTGAGTAAGATGACATGGTTTCTTCAGACTGGCTTTTTCCATAGCCAAGAGTGGTACAGCTGCAGAGCTGGTTCCTCCTGATGCCAACCTGACAGTGCCAGGAAATCCAAAAGGCACCATTAGAGGACAACTGCAAAGTGCCAGTCGCCATTCAGCAAATGAGAAACCCATGTGATAAACTGCACATTATGAAATACACCTCTAAAAGTGTCTGAAATCCTTACTGAAACTAGAGCCTAGATAAACTCCTGACATCCTTTCTTACACACATACTAGGCACAAACATCCTCCCCCAAGCTGGAACAGGAAAATAAAGGCTGTCGACAGACCTGAATTTGGATGTCACTCTCAAAACAATCCTTTCACTTGCTCTGTGATGGGGTCAAGGTCAATGTCATAGAAGCACGGCCTTGTGGGCAGTCCTGGCATGGTGCTCATCTGTGGAAACAATGACATTCAGTTATACTCCTGCACCTGTAAGCAGATAATCAGTCTACCCTTGCATGTAAACCTTGGAAAAAGGTTGGATTGTTCGACACAGGCTCGACCACAGATGTGATCTTTACCACATTTTTTGTTTCTGTTAAAAAGGTCAAACGTGGTGTTTTTTGATGAATTTTTAAGTATGAGCTTCTAGAAGACAAGAAAGAGAAAACAAAAGCCACAAAATACAGCAACCTAAGAACAAATTCTGTAACAAAATGAACACCCTTTGGGACTTGCTTGTTCCTCAAAATATTTATCCAGAACATTTATGCATTTATATCTCCTGGAAAAAAAAAATCACACAGCAAAGGGCCAAGATGTAATTGTCTGAATTTACCTGGTGATATGAATATGTTGAATTCAGACCTCTCCCACAGAAAACCAAAATGCAGAAGAAGAATTAATCACAACACTTACCTAATGTCAGGAGTAAATTGAAATAGTTCTACTAAACATACAGGAATTACAGCTGAATCCTAATTTAGTAGTTAGAATTAACAGGTTGAGATATGAAGCTAAACCAACCCAATTATCTCAAACTATGCATAATTAAGATCCTGATCTAGCATAAGACATTAGCATCTGCATACTTTTAAACATGTCAATAGTTTCATGGAGTTAAATTACACAGTTAACTGCAGCCCTGCTCAGGCTACTTATACTATTATTTGAAATTGTCATTTTTAGTAGCAATTAAAGGCACATGAATGACATGGAAATCTTGAGGTGCCCACAACAGCTTAAGCCCCTTTAAATCAGAGGCTCCCCCATTTCCCAACTCCCTGCCTCAGGACCCCTCCCTTCTCCCTTGCAAAGGAGATGTCTTGAGAGGAGGTTTGACAGAATAATGCTGTTTTTTGGTCTGCTTCATTTTCTCCTGTTTCAGCCCCTTAAGCCAGGAAGGGCTTCTCTGTTCCCAGTGCCACCCCTGGCACAGTGTAAAGGCTGTGCCTGTGGGGCAGTTTTAAAACAGGACCAGTTTGGATCAACTCGGGTCACTTTGGATTCACACCCTGAATATCTCACTGTATTTCCACAAATTCAAGGAACTTTAAAAACAACATTTGGGCTTAATGACTCTTTAAACCCTTTCAATATCTTAACCTCATAAGTGGAGGAAGTGGAGAATGCCCCTGCTATAATAAGCCACCTAAATTGATGAAAGACCTTACAATCTCTCAAAACAAACCTGGAATTCAACTTTGCTTGACTGTTTGTTGGTTGTCAGTCTTTAAGCATTAAAACTTATTTGCTAGATTTTGAGGAACAAACTTTTCACCAGGGCAAGTCAGCAGAGTTCATGAAAACTGGTGGTTAACCTGATCACAGAAGGTAACCTTCAAACATGGCTGTGTAGAAAAAAAATTATACTGGCTTAAGTACCAGAAACACTCCAAACACAATACCCTACAGAAAGGGTCAGATTAGGGTATGTCTTCGTGACTGAGCTGAAACAGCTTGCTGGAAGAGGGAAGTTTCACCCTGGGAATCCCTGGAATGATTCCCCCTTGGAGCTGGCTCTGGCACTCATCTTACTGCAACCAACCTTGCCCAACACACTGAACTGATGTCAGTACATGTTTTTGTGGCCAGGGTTGGTTGGCTGATGAACTACATCAGCTTATCATGGGACCAGATCACCCCCAGGCCCAGGCTGTGCCAGGGGAGCAGCCAGAGTACACTGTGGCCAGCCATCACCTCCAGCTCCAGCAGACAGCTCAAAGCCAGGCAACCTCCTCCCTCCATCCTCCCTAATTCCCCAACAAGCACAGCTCAGCTACAGCGTTTTTTCTGGCCAAAGGCAAGCCCTAACAGGATAACTGGCCTCAAAAGAGGAAAAACTTATGACCACCATCCTAGCTGCTCCAGAGTGCCAGACTTACAGCCCTCCCTGGCTCTGGGGCAGACTGTGTTTCATTCTGGCAACCTGACCTGCTGCACATTCAGTGAAGGGGTCAGCATCTCCCTTATGCTTCAGCTTTGCTCTCAACACTCACGTAATGACTCCATCATGGGGATACAAGCAAAATGTAAGACCTCCCCAGCACAGTCCCATTTACTCCAGAGAATGAATGCTACTGCCTTTTCAGAGATTAATCCCACACTGAGAAGGGGGAAAGGTGCCTTGGGAGCTCAGTACTGGCACAGCCACCATCTCACTTGAGATCAAGTTCAGAGGAAAAACAATGCAACAAGCTCTCCTGGTGGCTCAGTACATTTCCTCTGTTTTTAAATATAGTCCTTCCTGATGTTTTGTTATTGTATGTAGTAGGATTAAAAGACAAAACTGTCAGTTTGTGTTGACCAAACCCTACCTCTGCATGACATCATTTATTGGCTGACATTGCCTTGGCATCTCGGCTAAGTACTAAAACACCTTGCTACTATTCTTTATCCATTGGCCACAGTAGTTGGACTACTACATCATTAGGTTTACTTAATTATTTTCTGTCTCAGATTCCTTCCAGTTTCTGAGTTAATGTTTGACAAGGAACTGCCTTAATTAATAACATATCACTGGGAAGGGAATGAACAAATTGCCAAAGACAACTTTCTGGTTACTTAGTGTATAGCACTACATCAGAAAGCAAACTCCCAAATTCCAAGGTGTTTTGTTTTGTTTTTTTTTTTTTCTCCCCCCTCTAAAAGAAATAATAAATACAAGTCCTACATACGCATTTTGTATTTTCGGCTTTTTTTTCCCCCTTTCATAGGCACAGTTCTACACCAGTATAACTCTACTGTATTAACTAATGAAAAGTTATTACATTTTTAAAAACGCAAACATCAAACCAGATTATTGCTGGTTTGGGAAATACAACTATTCTCATATTGAAAACTGAAGTCAACAAAAGGGAATAGGTTTCATTTGAATTAAAATCACTGCTGCATAAAATGAAGTACAAGGCAAAAAAAAAACCTCAGAAGAAACACTTTGGGACAAATACTTATGTGAATTACAGCCTGAAAATAAACTATGTACTGTCATTTTTCCCATGGCCCAGACTTTCAAACAGGCAAAGCCATGTAGATTTATGATCATTACTCTGCTCTCATTATCTGTACACACAGAGGTAACATGCAGAAGAATCTATCCCTTTTTCATTACTTCAAGGTCAATAGGAGGAGAAGGCTGGCTGGCTGGGGTGAGTACTACCAATTATTCCCTCTCCAGCCCTCCATTTCTCTCCTTCAACCACAAAGGCAGGAAAGAAAAGAGAGCTCAGTCTGCTGCAAGGCTGCAGCAAGGCTTCATCTGACTGGCTTTCCACATGGCTGCAGGCTCAGGATGACCCTCTTCCCTCTCACCATTTTCCATGATGCTGAATGAAGGCATTAATAAGTGAGTTGGTCTTTACTCCAGCAGGCATGATCCAGAGGGATCCCTCTCCCTGACCTCAGTAACCAGAGGTCAAATTTTTGTGCACAGAGGGGGAAAGCCAACCTGGCTGTAGCACATTCTGTACCTGCACAGTGCCCAGCAGACTATCTCCACCTCTCCAAGGCTTCCTGAAATAACTAATTACTAATTGATTAATAATAACTATTAGTTAGCTAATAACTAATTAAAAAATTACTTCCATTTTAAAACTTGAAAAAAGCAGAACGAACAACAAAAGAGAAAATATGTTTAAAACGTAAATCACTTTGGTAATTAGCAGGTATGCACAGCATGAAAAAAACCCAGAGAAATTTATAGCCATACCGCAGCTTGCTTAGCATCTCATAAAATATACATCCTCTATATATTGCCCAGAGAGCAGCACAACTCTCCACTCTAATATACTAACATTTGGGTTATGGATTGGTAGCTATGCAACATCGCACAGCGTGGCTGTGAGAAAAGAACAGGGCAAGAAGCAGAGAATGACAGCACATTATCCACGGAAAATCACAGGCTGGATTCAGATGGCTGAAATAATCAGTGCTTAATTTGAACAACACTACTACTATCACACTTTGCCTGGGAGAAGGAAAAATATAAGGCATAAGCTTGGTACCTTTAAGGCTTAATGGAATTCATATGAATACTTCATGCAGGGAAAAAAGAAAGAAAAGTTATACAAATAATTTAGGAACTAGTTTTCTAGGAACAGACCATTTTCTCTACAAACTGTGTAACTGACCATACATCCATGAGAGTGAATCAATTACAGAAAGATGATGAGAAAAATACCGTTCTGCTTGTTACTATGGCTCTCTGTGTTTGGGAGGTAAGAGCAGCAAGTCTTACAGTCAGCTTATCCTAAGGATTATTTACGTTCCTGGAAATGCACAGTTGGTGGAAGATAAAATACAATTTTAGTTAAGAATGCCTGAAGGCTACTGTTATATTAGGCATTTATGATCCTCCAGAAGTTTACTTACATGACTGAACAAAAAAAACCATAATGAGCTTCCTTACAAATGGGGAATGCCAGTTACTTTTCAAGAAACCCATATGAAAGTGTTGCTCCACACCCTCTCCACAAAGGCATCCAAAGTTACTGGAAGAGTAACTAAGTTTCATTTAAATTACAGTTATGTGTTGACTTGTAATTTGAGTTGGCCATGAGATTTACACAACAGTTGTACACAGTCAAGATTGTACGCCAAGTTGTACACCAAGACACTGCTAGCCAGGTTTGTTCTGGTCCCACGAGGAACTATGCTGCTTAGCTTCCTTTTTTATCATACAAATGCCTATCAGTGGTTGACATCCTGCCTTTGAATGTGTATTCATCCATATATGTATCTATATTTTTGCATTTATCTATAAGAAAAGATCCTAACAGAACTTGAGATTGCCTTAGAGGGGTATGTGCAATGGCACAATTTGCAAAACAGATGGTCCCAAGGAGGACATCCAACTCATGTTTAGTGTCTTTTCACCTATAAGACAAGAAGTGTCTGTTTTACAGGCATAACATGGTTTCTGTTGAATAAAGAAAGAAAAACAGAGGAATCTGTACTTACATAAAGTATGGCAAACAACTCATTAGAAAATACTGAAAAATCAGCAAATAGCTTATTGGGGAAACCTCCCTATTCTGTGGCTTATGGAGTTAACATTGTGTTCGACAAGAAATGCAAGTAATTCACATTTTTTAATTGTATCCTTTTGTTAATTAAACAAGCTACGACAACTCACAACCATTTCAAACTTGAAATACTGCAGAAAACAGATGTTGTTTCTCAAGAGAATCCAACATGCACATGACTGCGGATAACTCCTCAATAAAATCTGATGGGATGACTTGCATATCCCACACTCCCTCAGCAAGAAACAATACAAGAGGAAACTCAAGAGATTTATAAATAGTGCTATAAACCTGTATGCATTATGGTCAACGTGCCAGAACTTGTTGGAATCCTGAGGCACAGCACGAAGGAGCTTCAGGGTTTCAATAATGTTTCCTAGAGTGACTTAGAGCTCTGGAAGACAAATCCATCACCAGAAATTTGCTCAACTTCAGTGCATCTGTCAGTCTCAGGGCATGGAAAGGTGAATGGAATAACTTTCTGAAGAAATCCTTCCAGGTCTCCAGTCCTGCCTGCCCTTAGGTGTGCTTTGAGTGCCAATTACTCCTGCTGACACGTGTGGTGTTGGACACGCACTGGAAGCTGGCACCAGGGGAACTGCAGTCCATGGAGCAGGAGAGAGAGATTAACACTCGCCTCACTGCACTGTATGGCTGGAGAAGCATGTGCAGATCTTTTTACTGGATCCCTCATGGTCCCTGCACTCTCCATTTCAAACCTATACTTGGAAAGACTTCATGAGACTATCCATGCAATGAGGGCAGGACTGCAGCACTCTGAGGGGTGTGACTGTGCAAACACTTCCAGTGACTTGTTTCATCTTCAAACTGGACTGTCCTACAGCGCACAGAGGCACTCGGTGTGAAAAGGGTACAGAAAAATTAGGCAGCACAGACTAAGTATTTCCAGGATCAGCTTGAAGTTTGTTCCACAGAACTGGAAAATTCTTCCAGTCTGCAGAACTCTATTACTTCAAAGGTAGCTCAGGTTTTGAATAACAGAAAAAAATAAATTACATGAAAACAACAAAAGAGAATAGTTTAAGAAACAGCATTCTCCACCCCCCCCCAATAATTACAAAAAGAACATCAGAATGAAATGGCCAAAACAAAAAAAATGCACAAAATATAGTCTTCATCTCATCCATCCACCGTGTATCACAGAGGGGAATGATACCATACCAAAGCCTGAAGTGATACTCAAGTGACCTTCCACTGCCTCTTAAAAGCAAGGAAACCTCCAAATCTCATATTAGGAAAAGCAGATGCATAATGGAGGCAAGTTTGTGCTTCCTTCAAAAAATATCAACCTTTACAAACTAATAAATTCGGTTTTGGAAATGGCAATGTTTTTTAAAAAATTACTTTGATAGCTACATAATGTTTAAGAAAATATCTCATTGTTTTTCGTTAGAAAGAAGATAACAAGGGTTTCTGAAGGCAGCTAACAAATGATCTTTAGTTAGTGCTTAAATAATGGTTTACTTTTTAGTTTTAATGAAAATTTGCCAAACCTGATGATGGCCACAGGAATTAGGGAGAGAGATGATCATATTTCCTTCTCAGGAAATCTTTAACAAAAAAAGATCTTGCTGCAATGTCTAAGAACAATCACAGCAAGAAACTCAACACATTAGCAACTTTCAAAATGGTTAAAATAATGTTTGAAAAGATGCTGATGCTACCCCGACATATGTTGTAGTATTCCTTGCTGTAGTATTCCTTGCAGTAAACAGCTCTTTTTCACTGGCATATTGACTGATATCAGGTGCAGAAGTCCATCTGGCATCAATTATTGTATTATAATTGCCTCTTACTTTGATGTTTTACACATTCTTGGCAATTGTTTGATTTTTGTGAAAGGATTTACAACAACAAAATGCATGGACATTGCTCCTCTGCTCTCAGCATCTGGATGAAGTTATAAAAGTACTGAATATTGATTACACAATCCAAATTGGCCTTGCTGCCAAGTGCTCAAGTTAGGCAGAAGCAACGTGTGCCCTGCTACATCCTCTGAAGGATTACCAGGATACAACAAATTATTCATCTTGAATGGAAATGATCTGAACCCAAAAGTGATCTCGTGGGCACCCTAGGGAATAAAGAAAACCCACACAATAGTCCCCATCTGTCCAGTTCAGCTTTTGGAGAGATCTTTGGGTGCATATCCCAAAGGAAGCAAGGGATTTCTTGGTGGATCAGTCAGTGTAATACCACTGGAACTCAAATGCTGCCATTATGATGTGCTGAAGCACCAAAGACCCAGAAAGGACATTTTTTCTAGCTATTAAATAAAATATTTAAGAATAGATGTAATCTGTAACAGAATGAGCAATTTCCCCAATTAAGTAAAATATTTATGACTCACATACATGACTGCAGTTCCTCTTGGCAGAGATCTCTCAAATAATTTTCATTTTAGAATTTATAAAACCACACTTGAAGCAGAAGAAAATGGTCCCATTATAATAGCACAATGGAAACAATCTATTAAACTGTAATTGGAAAATACACCTCTCTGAGGCAGCACGTTAGATGGTGTTAGTTGAGTGTACTATATTCTATACAATACACACCATGTTTCACAGAGCATTGTGCCCTACACAGGGTAATTGATAAACAAAATACTGCAAGAATGAAAGCTGCAAAACCCAACTTAACCAAACAACGCCTCAGAAAAACAAACATTCATGAAGGAAATGAAGGGAGTGAGAAAAAAAAACGAGGACTACAGACTCCAGGTGACTTGTTCCAAAACACTTCCTTCATCCCAGCCCACTCAAATCCATTTCTAGAAGTAATTGCTCCCTTGACTAAGGCCTACATCCTGATTTTCCTTTCCCCCTTGGGCTTTAGACAGAATCCCTGGCAGAGGAATCTTGCTCACTGCCTCTTGTACAAAATCACCTCCTCATCTAGAAGAAATCCTTCCCTGCAGCTCAATCCTGATGTCAGACGCTCCCAGGGCTGTTCCCATTCTTGAAAAGTGTCCAATATATCAGACAGTGCTGGAAATGGGCCTCTGAAGGAACAAATCCAGAGGATAGAGGCATTTTTCTCAAGTGCTGTTTCAGCAACAGGAATATTTAAAGCATCTGATGTTCATGGGTACATAATTCTCTTACTTTGTTCAGTGTTCGGGTCTCCTGGTAAAGAGGAGGTGCCCAAACTGTGCCAGCACTCAGTTTCTGTTGAAAACAGAGTAAGTTTTGTGGTATTTGGAGGGGAGAGATCTTGAGTGACCCATCTCAGCTGTCTTGTAATTGCTCATGGACTGGGCACCCTTCATTTCCTCTGAAACCTGTTTATTTTGTACCAAGTGTGTCTTTAGAAGTGCTGTTCTGCAAACGCCGGGAGCAAGTCACACTTTGTGCTGCTGATCTTCACCAAGACATTTTGGTTAGTGTCTTCATAACTTTGAAAAAACTTCAATTACAGCCCAGAAACTGGAGATGGTGGCAGAGGTAGACTATGTGTGCTCAACAAAATGAGCAACAAATGTGTGTGCTCAACATGCAACAAACTTTACCCTTCCCAGCACACCACACTAGAAGAGAATGAGGAGCATCACCAGTCATTTCATGGCAAATTACAATGTGGAAAAATAAAAAAATATTGTATAACTGTGGTCAATAAAAGCACATTAAACTGCTGCCATAAACTAGCCCTTTTGGTTACAATTAATTGGATTCACAGATACCTGAGTAATGTTTCCTAGGAAGCACCATATCAAGCAAAGATGATGTGTGTGCCTGTGTGCATATGTGTGGTATATATATATGGGAAGAACTGGTTCTAAAGAACATAAAGGCATTATAGCAAAGGACTCCTTAAAATGAATTCTTTTTAACTGTTAAATTGCCAAACTGGCTTGGTCTCATTCCTTGACTTAAATTAAGTGCCAGTGATGACCTTTGTGGCACCAAAGGGTACTAGATTTTTGGAAACCACCTCAAAACAACAGAGGTGGAAAAAAGTGGTAGAGGAGGTGACTATACTTTGCTATTCCCATCTAAATAGACACGATCTAGTTGTCAGGACTAGGAAACAATAAAAGCTAGGATGTACACTTCATGTGTGCAGTTCTGCTTTCTGGTCTGTAGGTATCATGGGAAGTGTCAGAAAGAAGAGCCTTGGAAGCTTGTCTCCAAAGAATGATCAAGAGTGGTGGGCACCAACAACATCAGTCAGCATCATTGTACTGTCATCATGTATAAACCTGGACTTGTGAGCATCTCTAACCTCCTTAGTTCAAGTTTCTATATCTACTTTCTCAAGTCACTTGTTGTTTGAATAAATAATTTAAATTAAACTTACTTTAAAAATTAAACTTACTTCACACACGCTATTTCGTGACAGACTGAAGCAAACAAGAAATAGACAATGACAAAGAAGCACTTTATATTGTAATTTTGGATATGGGTGCTTCCTAACCCTAGATAGTTCTGGTCTCCAGACAAATTACTCTTATGATATGCTTAGTCAATGCCATCTTAGCTGCACTGAGGAATTCAGAAGCTTTTCCTTTCTATTTGTTCCTAACCCAGAAGGTAAGAATGGATCCAGCTTGGATGGATAGAAGGATGCCAAGTTGTTAAAGTGTCTGAGTAAATCAGATATTCTGAATCACAATTCCATCTCAGAACTCTGGCATTACACACTATTCAATACAGTGTGTCCTCTAGCATCATACCAGAATGTACTGCAGTCCCCTTTGACAAGGAACAAAATAGAAAAAGGAAGGATATTACTTAGATCAGCAATTTTCCTCCTGTAGTCTATTGAACCACTATTTTAAGAAAGTCTTCACAAGGCTGCTAAGAAAAGCAAGCCTTGAATAAGCTATGCTGGAGCTCACACTTCTCCTGGAAAATGAAGTAACATAGAAATACTTTGAAAAAGGCTGAAAGCTACTGACTTGTGATGAACTCGAGCGTTCAGAAGAGCCAGCTCCTTTGTAAGCCATCTTAACAGCGATAGTAGCTTTAAGGAGAAAGGAAAACATTCCAGCCATGAATGTGGAACTTAACTTTCTTATGGCAGTACTAATCTTCAAAGTTTCTCTAAGAAGACACTAAATCCCTGATTTCTGTTTGTGGAGAGAGAACCACCAGTTAACAAGTTGTCAAGACACATTTAATTGTCAAAGAAAATCAAATAAAATTTTGTTTACTGATGGAGAGCACAATCTTTATCCTACAAATGTGTATCCTTACGTAATATAATAAACATTTATGTATTTTTTTATTTATAATTCAAAGTACTTACACATATGAATGAAATACTTCAAATACATCTGGGAAATAAATAAAATAAGATCACCATTTTAAATTGTTAGATAAGAAGCAGAGAAGGTTAAATGATTTGCCAAAAGGACCCGAGGTGCTGCCAGGATAACGGAACTTGAAATTGGTAACTGATTCTTATCTTAGTCTCATATAACTGAAATTCAAAAATAACACTGCAAGCAACATATTTTTCTATTACATAATGAATGCTGTATCAGCGTTTTTATACAACTTTCTCCATTTCTCACAATTTGTTCTCTATGAACTTGCAGTAAGTCACTTCCCTAACCACAGTTCCTGCAATAAAAAGAGGGATAACAATAGAGTCACAAAAGCAACAAAAATGTTGCTAAACCATCTAATTAAAATCAACTCTATTTGGAAACACATTTTTTCAGTCTGAAGAACAAACCAACCCCCAAACAGATGTTTTGTGAGTAGTATTTTTCCCAAATGAAGTCTCTGAAAGGACCAAAAAAAAAGGGAAGGTAATGAATTTCTGCATCCCAACACAAGTTAGCACAATGGTTTTTTACTCTGACAAATATCTAGTACAGACACAGTCTATGGGAACTTCCTTTCAAGTGCTAGAAAAATTGTAAAAGTGCCACCATCATGGAAAGGTTTTTGTGCACATACAGGGTAAATCCTAAAAAGACTAAAACCAAAAAAATGGTAAGAGAAATTAAAAACCAGTTAGAATATAATCCCTCTAATGCCAAAGCGAACAAACCAGCAGGCAAAGCCATAAGCTTTATTTACTCTTATGGTATATCCCCCAACTCTTCCTAATCAAAACAAGGCCAGTCTGTAATGAACTTTCATTTTTGGCAAACAAATCATTTACAACTCCACTGCTCAGCCAAGGCATAACAAACACAAGCCGTAACACATCCGCTGATGTCCAGCCTTCTTCCTTCCCTGCTGGGAACTCCATGAACAGAGATCCTCCCCAGATGGCACACCAAACTCACCTGAAGAGCTGCAGTGCCCCAGCAGTGTGTTGCTACCCACCTGCCCGGGGAAGCCTTTCCTTGAACAGAGGCTGCTGGTGAGCAAGAGTGCTCTCCCTTGAATGCAGCCACGGATCCTGCTGCAATCTCATCAGCAGCATCCCCTTCAGCAACTGGAATTCATGTAGTCATTCTCATTTGAAAATTACTTGTTGTTTATTCATAGGAAAAGGCTGCTTTTTCTTTGCTTCCACATTACGTTACTCAGACTGTGAGCATAAATACTGACAGTAAAGCTATTTTTAAATTGATTTTATTTCTGTGAAAGTTATCAAGAAATTTAGCTTTTTTCTTTTTCTCCTGAGAAAATTAAAGAGACAGAGAGCTTCACAAACTCAGAGGGAGCTTATTTGTGCTGTCACAAGCATTTCTTGATCCCATTCAGGACAGATTACCTGCAGAGCGCTTATTTTCCATGTCTACTCTGCATCACATCTTTACTACAGGTGCCAATGATGGCATTGATGTTCTTTCCTATAGTCTGGAGCAGAGCTCTACAGTCAGCACAGCTCATTCAGGGTCTCAGACACAAAGCAAATCTGACACAGGCAGTGCCAGCAGCGTGATGTTTCTCTCTGGTGCATACAGAAAAGGCTTTACTCTGCTCCCTGTACACCACTGCATGTTCTCTCTCCTTCGTTTTCCTGCTGCTTTACTGCAACTGTGCCTGACCCTGCAGGAGAGTGCAGAGCACGTGCCTGGCCACAGCTGAAACACAGGGATGAGAAAGAGCTGTCAAAGCTAGAAGAAGGAGGGGAGTGTCTATATCTGCTTTGCTTTATTTGTTTGTCAACGTCATCTTTCCATTTGATTCAGTCCAGCAATAAAAGCTCCCGGTGCCTTGTTTCCTACACGCAGGCAGCAGCAGGGTGTTGTATGGGCAATGAAAGCTGGCGCAGTGTGATCAATGACTGCAGAACCTGCATGCTTTAAATCAGCCAGAAGGCAGGCAGGGAGCGTGTTCATCCCGTGTCACAGCAAATGTGCGTGTCCCGGGGTTTTGTCTCGCGCGCGGGCTGGTGCCAGATGCTGTACGGGGAAAAGCTGGAACTATGGAGCTTGACAAAGCAATCTCTGGATGGCTGGGAGCTGATAGCTGAAGACCAGCTGAACCCTTGAACACTATGCTTAGCATTTTTTCCCAAACACTTACTTGTGTTAATTACAACTCTGTATATGGTTGATGGCTATAACCTTTCAGAAGTCCTGTTAAATTCTTGGACTCGATGGCTTTCCTGTGTTAATGACTTCCACATTTTAATCACATGTGAGAAAGTATTTCCTTCTTTTATAGAAGCATTAATATAAATGCCTGGCAGCATCTCTTCACAGACTGAAAATATTTTTAAAGAAAAGCTAGTTTCCAGGCAGTATGGAGACGGCTTCAGATAACCTTTAAATTATGCATAACACCACAGGGACATAGTACAGGTAGAAATACAAGTCTGTGAAATTCACAAGACTTTGGATTTACAGACACAAATTCTATATGAACATGACAACTTGAAAATTCTCGGCTTTCTCAGTACTTCAAATATTAAAAACATGGCAACGTGTTAAGAGCCTTAAAACTGTTTCTGTGAAGAATGATCCAAGAAGTTTTAATTAAATGGAGAGAAACAAAGTGGTCAAGTTGCTAAAGAATATGAACCTTTTGCCAAATTGATTCAGGGATAACAGCAGACCTCTGATAACATCAATCAGCTCTAAACACACACTTTAAGTCAGAAAGCCTATGCAAAATACTACAAGTCATACTGTGTGCAAACTGATATTTAAAACTCAGTTCAGTATTTTGTTTTCAGAAGGGAATGGCCACATATTAATGTGCAGCTGTATGACAGTCTCTGTAACATTCTGCCTTTCATGATTACTGTCTAGATACTCACCCACCAATTCAATTTTTAGCCCAAAAAGGCTAAAAAATACTAAAATACTTTACATGAATTTTAATTTTTGTGGGATCCAGATTATAATGTAGAAGTAACCTGGCCTAACATATGTGATAATCCTTACAACTGAAAAGTTTCTCTTTGTTGTGAATAGGGTTGCATTGCTCCTCAATTATAACTTTTGAGTTTTAGCAAGCCAGCTGAAGTGGCTGCAGTGTCACACAAATAAGGATCTTTACTTTTTTGTGGACCTGCTGGGATTACTAGGGAAGGTGATGAAAAGCCTGACAGACACTGAAAAATCCAGCACAGTCCAGAAAGTCATTTCTGGGAGCAGACGTGTGTTCTAAGTGCATTTACAGATGGATGCTATCACAAGGGGAAGCTGGCATTTGACAGGTACAGCACTCATTCATTTCACTGTCATTGAGGCTTCTATTAAAATATATATACAAAAAAGGAAGATTCAGTGAGAGGGAAGGGAAAACAATGACATACCCAGGGCACAACTCCAAATAACGCAGGTCAGTGACGTCCTTATTACTCATTTCCTCTCGTAAGATTTTGACTCTTGCCTACCTCATCCTGATGTTTATGGTCTTTGCTAGGGAAGACCCCTTAAGAAGAAGATAAAAGGCAGCCCTTCACACAAAGGGCTGAGGCAGGCAGGGCTGCGAGCCCAGGCTCTTCCTCAAGGCAGCAGTGATTTATTTACAGCTTCCAGAGCACAGGCACCTACACCCAAACTGCTGCCAAGAGGGGCACATCTGCAGCCTCCCCAGTTCACCAAAGGACTGCACCAGCTTTAGGACTGACTACCAGCAAGGACAGTGGGACTTGGAGCAACAGCTGAGACAGACACTCCTGCCATCCCTCCCTTAGCTCTTCTTGCCCAAATACCTCGGTCAATTCTCAATCCGGCTTCTGGACAACCACTTCGGGGTTTTTTTAGGGTGATATAAAGCAAAGTGAAAATACAGGCTTACCTACAAAACACTAAAAGTAGCAAACTGTAACCACTGTGGAGCTGATTCACAAGCAAATCTGATTTCCTGCACTCAGGGCATCGCCATCCCTCAGACAGGGGCTGATACAGCTCCAGCAATATGATTTTCATTTGTAGACACATGTCTGTCAGAACCCTAAATCTCATACTGTATTACCTTTGTGACTGATATTATGTGGATCTGGAAATAATCAAAGGGCAGTCAGTTGTCTTGAATTTGATAAAATGTAAGAATTTTTCTTACTCAAGTGTCAAAAAATATTAACATAACTTGTACTTTATAAAGGGGAAAGACTCCAAAACCGGGCAGTGTTCCATGTACCTGCAGTGATAAGTAGAAGAATGGTTAGCTATAATATAGACCTATAAAAAAATAAAACTCCCTTGTAAGTTTCTTTTCCATCTGGGAGAATACTGCAATTCTCCATGAAAAATGCCAGCAGCAAACTGTCATGCTGAATTTTCCTCTACAGTATGTATTTGATTCTGAATCAATCCCACAGAGAACAGCAGACAACATCAAAACAGAAGTCTTTAATTGCCCCATAAAGTGAAGATTGCTTTAGACCCCTAAAAATGAACTTTTATGAGTACATCCCTGGAAAATGAAACCACTAGACATTACACTGCAGTTATCTGGGATTCATCTCATATACTACTATTTTTTTAAAAGCTTTACTGGAAATCATATTGAAAGGCCTACAAGAAGGCACATTTTTGGATTATCATGGTTTTTGTGTCTGGGAAACAGAATTTAGAACATATCTTTAATGAAATGGTCCATTTGGCCTGAACAACCCAAGGAAAGAAAAAAAATTGCTTTCCCTTTAGAAAATGTGATTTTAAATGTTTTCCAGTTGCAAAAGTAAACGCAGGCTGAGCTAACATTTCAGAGCAGATTCAGTTTACCTAGAAAAATGCACTTCTATCCTAGAATAAAAATGCTTGCAGCTAGTCTGTTTAAATTTGGAAGGCACCTCATTCCAGCATGACACGTGCATGTGTGTAGTAGGTGCCAGTGTCTATATTCACCAGATCTCCCATCATGGTCCTTCTGGACTGGGAAGTAAAGCAAGTCTCCCAATTGTGCCTATTCTGTAAAGTGCATGTAAAGCATTAGGAAGTGTCATTTAAATAATTTGAAATGATTGCTGACATTTCCTTCAGAGAAAGGTGAAAGAATCTGTTCTTACTACAGACTCTGCAGCAGCACATTGATCAGCAGTATAAGGAAGCGTGTCACTGACTGACACAGTTTGCTCACCTACCAGGTTTCTTGTGGCAGATGGATTTTGTACATTCAAATTAGGATAACCTGCTGAATAAGCCAAGGGATGGGAGCTCTGGAAGACAGGCCACATTCACCAAAAGGTATTTTTTAATGGTAGTATATCAGTGTATCCTACCGGCAAGTTATCCTAAAACAGATTCAAAAAGGAATTCAAAGTGGCAACTCAGGCATACCAACAACTCTCCAGCCCAGTGGAAATACAGCTATGAGACTTGATGATCCTTATGCAACATGGGCATTTTGTGTTACTGAACAACTGGAGCTATTAGGAAGCCTTACTTGCTTGTGCTCCCCACTTTTTATGCCCACCTTTTAGGGATTTGTGGGTTGTAATGGCACCTTGGCTCTTTCTCCTGAAGGTGCCTTCTCTTTCTCTCTTCCAGAGCACAGGCATTAGGATAATTTTTATTTTATTTTTAATTGAGTGTCTGGGAGAGGGAAGAGGAGCCACTGCACTTTGGAGGCCCTCGTGATTTCATGTGTCTGACTTTATTTTTTCCTTTTTTACTGGCTTTGACCACTTGAATAAGCTTCAGTATTGCTCTGAGTATCTTTCTCCCTCTTGCACATAATCTTTTTACAGATTACGTCTTGTTCTACAGCACAGGGAATATTTGAAGCAATATATCTATTTGTATAGCTCTGCCAGACATTCTTCCTATGCTCTTCCTGTGCTGTGTTTGTAATTTTATCTGTCTTTCAAAAATTCAATCAAGGGACTGTTAATAAAAATTAATTAAATCAGTCTTCTGACAGTACAGAGCAGCACCACAGAGATGACATACTACCAGTTCATGATGGTGCAATGAGAAAAAAGCAGTGAAGTACTGGTAAGTCTCTTCTGCATCCCTCAAAATACTGAGGAAGGATGCTCTAAAGTGGCTTGTTAGAAAGGATGTCATGTGATACAGAATGCAAAACAGCTGCTGCTTTTTAAATGAGGCATGAGGGAAGCTAAAAATAAAGCATGCAGAAAGGTAAAATGGATGAATCCCGGATGTCTTCTCCTTATTCCTAATGAAAATAACTCTCAGCATTTGTTTGAGAAACAAAGGTGTCAAATATACAGAGGAAGGTTAAGAAAGACTATGATGAAAACACCCAAAGGAGGATCCAAATAATTAATAAACAAGCAAGCAAATAAATAAATCTGCAACATTTCATCACAGAAATAATTCTCCAGCTGTCCAAAGTGTTTTGTTTTCCCGCAAAGATGCAAAAATCTGAAAACACGTTACACTGTGTATCGACACAACTTTTGTATTTGATTCTATTCCAGCACACATCCAATATACTGGGGTAGGGAAAAGAGATGAAAGAAGGAGGAAGGATGAAAGATACCCTTATAATCAGGAAGGAAGCCACTGTGAAGGATGAAAAACTTATTTGCCAATCAAAATGAACGTGAGGATACACAGAGGAATTTTATCCCCATGAAGGCTTACCAGTTGCTTCTTACTGTATTTGGATTCTTCACAATGTAACCTAATGGTGAACATTTCTGAAATTCAATTTAAATTACTTCATTTCTCCTGAATATGCAAATCCAGAAGGGGAAGCATCCTTAATGGTATACTACAACTACAGGTGTGTAGTGTGCAGGTAGGTGGGTATGCCTATATCTGTGGGTAGGTATTCCCACTATTCTGAATGCCTGTGAATGAAAAGGTTTCATGTCAAAAGGAAGCTAGTTAAAAATAAGGGTATTGCTATTTTTATTCAAAATTTTCTGTGACATTTTCCCATCTTGTTCACATAAGACTACAGTTTATGATTTTAATTTATATGAGACTTCTACTTTATTTCTTTCTTTTTGAAACCAGCTATCCCAAAGCAAAATGATGAGTGACAGGCTGAACTGACAGGGCTGACTAGGTTAAAATGCTCCCACCATTCCTGGCTTGCTGCGCCTGTGGTTCACAGCACATGAGTCAGTGTGTGCTGCAGAGCCCATGCATGCCCCACCTCTAGGTTCCAGCACTATTAATTGAATTTGGGGATGCAGCCAAACAGCTTAAAAGTTTCCCTTTCGTACACAATGCAGTACTTTGTCTTGTTAGGACAGGAACCTTGGGTGAGCTTGCTCAGGTACTCTGCAGAGAATGAGCACTGGGAACAGCACGTGGGCTGAGTTTGCCTCAGCCTGCCTCCCCGAGACTTACAGCAGGACTGTTTCAGCAGCCACATTTCCCTTTCTGGCAGGGCCTTCCAGAGCATCCAACTGCAGTAATGTAACCTCTCTGTCAGGCAGGTTAGCCTTCTTTCAACTATCATGGGATCTAAGGACTCATTAAATCTATTAATAATATGACATGTCATGCTAGTTCATCAGGTGCTATTAGTAGCACATTGTGCTCTACCCACAGCTCTTTTCTCATTTCACTACAGACCAGTATTAAGTATCAACATTTTTGTCATTTGAGTTAAAAACAGGATTATATAAAATTGTAATCTAATTTTACTATCACTGACTAAAAGTTATGGACAGTAGCAACTACAAAAAAAATATAGAACCACTATAAGCAGAGCAATTGTTACTAAAAAAATTACTAAAACAATTAAAGCACTTATTTTACAGCTGCTTTTTCCTTGATCCACTTTGGGTGTAAATGGATAATTTCATCTGTGCTCTAGTCACACAGTTGGAGCTTGTTGGTTTACTGTGGGTAATGAGCAATAAATTTATATGATCAAACTCACTGAGACACAACTGAGATCATTTTGATCATGATGCAGGAAAACAGCTAACACAAATTTTATAGCTTTCAATAATCCTGTGTGCTTCACAGACCAGTCATATGAAACTAATAACTGGTGATGAAACTTTTTATTAAAGAAAATCCTTGCCAAACTGAAGGAAGATATACTAATTCAGGAAACAATCACAGGGGGAAAACCCTCCACTAAAAGCATATTATGCCTGGGACTGAAAACAAATGGACTTCATAGCATGATGTGAAAGTATAAATACCCATTCAGCAGACAGAAAGCGTGAGTTGCCTTCTCAGCAGCACAGGTAATCCCCAAAACCAGAGGGAGAGCTTGTCCCTGGCTGTATGTTGGTCCAGGACTGCTCTCCTCCCTGCTTGTTCATTATATCCATGCTGACAATACCCAGCTCAGCATAATATAAAGGTGGCAAAGCACACCCACTTTGGAAGCAAAAGCTAGTTATATATGTGTGTATATCTGTATTTGTATATATATGTAGATGAACGTGCCATTGAGCCAGAAGATGTTCATTAGGCACAGTGCCCTGCTCATGGCCATCCTACCAACTTTGGAACCACAGGCACTCCTTCCCACGCCTGCTGTGCCATCCATCATACCCTCACACATCTCCATGCTGCACTGCACAGCATGCCATGGGCTGCTCCCACTCCATAGCCTAGTGAAGTACTACCCTCAATGCTTCTCAAAAGCATCAAAAAGTTAATTGAAGGAAAGAGTTAAAAAAGCCTAAACACAGAGCTTTGGAGAAGGTTGTGCTTTAGTGATAAGATTTTGGCTGTCTCCTTTCAAACCAGTGATGTCTCTCGCACTGAGTTACCATGATGCTAATTTGACATACTTTTTCTTCAATTCTGCCAAGACCAGTATCATAGCAGTGGCTATAATTCTCTTTCTCACATCATATACTTGCAGTCCCACTCCATGAGCTGGGAAACCAAACAAGAAACCACAGAAAAAAAACTGTTTCATTGCCAAATTGGAAGGACACTAGTAAAAAAATTCTTGAAACTATCACCTTAAAAACAGACTTTCAAAAGCCTTAGAAGTTTTGGGTCAGTGACTAGACTACAGATGCTAATCCAAAATTTGAGTCAGCTTCTGAAGCAACCAAAATATGTCCATGGCTATCAGACTTCCAGGACCACACTCCTTCTTCCCCTGTTCTCCCCATAAAGGCACATATGTCTGCCCACTTTCGTGTCTAATACCTTGGCTCCATTCCCACAGCAGTGTGTGATATCCTCCATCCACTCTTTAAAGATGTCACACAGAATCCAGCTGCAACTACACTGAGATTTGGCTACAAATACCATATGCAGCATATCAGTTGCTGGAGCTTTCATTCTGACATACAAAGCAGTGAGTTATGATAGCTAAATAAATAAAAGATTACACAATAGTAAAACCCACTGACTTCCTTACAGAATTTTGCAAGCTTCAAATGAACGCTGCAAAGTACTTTGTAAAGGAGAATCATTGGAGGAGTCATAAAGAAAGAAAATGGACAGGAATTGTGATGATAGGACCATTTCCTTTGTCACACTAGCCATAGTTTTAAGAGCAAAGAAATAGAAAGGTCTATTCCAGGAATAAAACCCCAACGTTCAACAAGAAGATTTTCCAAGCTTTGTGATATTCAGATACCTAGCTACCCTTAAAAACAATATGAATTTTATAGTCATTAATTCCTACCCAGCTCTGTAACATGACTATCCTGCTCATTACAAGAATCAGTTCACCTGTGTACGCTACCAAATCAAATTTCAGTAATACCTACTTTAATTTCATTAGACTTTGAGGGACTGTGAAAAATATTATAGCTGTGAAGAAGCCAGAGGAAATCTTGCTAACTCTCAGTGTTAGCAATATCCCCAAACAAGATGCCAAAAGATACGGTTCTTAATTGTGCTATGCAGCTCCTTTGACTGGCAGCCATCTCCTGCTCTTCCATTTCAGTCCATCCCAAGAGAAAAATTCATACTTTTCCTGAATCAATTTCCTGAGTTGTGCCATGACACTCAGAGAAGGTTCAGCAGCAGCAGTATGTGCACAGCTGTAAAACATCTGGCAGACAGGTGTATGAAATGGCATTTGCTTGCTGTCTGGCTAGTCACCACACATTTTTTGGAAAGACAACAAACAGTTATTGTGCAGAAAGACAGATAGTACTGTTGTGCTCACTATTGTAAGTTACATTTATCTTCAATGGTGTAATCTGCAGGGCAAGGCAGAAGAATAAATGTTAAGAGAAATTTTATGGAAGTCAAGCATGATCTTTCACGTTGGTACTGATCATCCAGCTTGGATACAGGCTTATTTCCAAGGAGCAAGTGAGTGGGGTTGGAAGGCACACTTTAAATAAATCCTCTGACACTGTCTGAAATGGAATGGGAGCAAATGCTTTCCTTCACCAGCTTGAACTTACAAGTTAATGCCAGCAACATTACAAACATTAATCTTAAATATAGCACCAATGACAGACTAAACACAAACTGCTACAAAAGAAGTAAGGCTGTATAAAAGCAAATTTGAAATTCAAAAGGCAGCATACACAGAGCAAAGAAGAAAATGCATTGCTTTCAGCATAAGACATTAAATATTTGGAAAAAATACGTTAAAAAATGCAATGTCACATTTGCCAAAGGTGTTGATTGGACAAAATTGCACTATTTTAAGTAGAACTCTAGCTCCAAAGTTCTACTTAAAATAGTACAAGGCAGACCTACATGGCAAAACTGAGGATATAACTCATGCCCAATGCCTACCATGAGCATGCAGGCACACGTGTGAGCTTTAGCATAACAGGTGCAACACCAGCAATGAGGACTTTAGCATGGACAAATTAAACTACATTCAGAATCACTCAACAGCTTGCACTACAACTGGAAGTTGCATCTTCATCACTGGCACCACTTGGGTATGCCTTTGCTTGCTCTCAGTACAAACATCTTGGATTACTCCTCACATATCGGGAATGGATGTACGGTGGCTCGTGCTGTGGGCAAATGGAAGCAGCGCCTGCTACATGCCTCTTCATTCCCCAGTAACTCATAAAGAAACTTGAGACTCTGCTGGCACTAGGGCTCTTCCTACCTGAACCAAATTTTCAAACAGCAGTCCAAGGAAGAGATTCTCAGATTTACAGTCTATTAAATGTAAATGACCTGGTGTTACACGACATGTCGATACCACAGAATCCCATCACAGAATCATCAGGTTGGAAGAGTCCTCCAGGATTATCAAGTCCAACCCAACCCTAACCTCAACTAAACCACGGCACCAAGTGCCACATCTAGTCTTTTCTTAAACACATCCAGAGATGGTGAATCCACCACCTCCTCAGGTAGACCATTCCAGTACTTTATTACCCTTTCTGTAAAAAACTTTTTCCTAATATCCAGCCTATATTTCCCTTGGTGCAGCTGGAGACTGTCCTCTCACGATTCAGCTTGCAAACTCAATGTCCTTACCATTGCAGAACTCTCAATTTTCCTCTGCTCTTAGCCTCTTTCTGTTAAAAAAGAACATATTCTACAGCAACAAGAAAAATTGTTGCAAAAAATAACTTTGCAATCCAATCAAATTATTCAAGCAATGTTGAAACCAGAAAACACTGACTGTGGTCTGTTCCATGCACTGTCATACACAACAAAACGTTTGCTTTTTCTTTCTGTGTTAACTTTCTTCAGAAGGTTTTCTCCCCAAAAGAAAAGGCTCATCACGTCTCAAAAGCCTTCTGAAATGAAATGGAACAAGAATGATCAGATGGATAATCACGAAGACAGGAAACACAAGACAGGCATTTTAGAAGGAAGGGCAAGTCTTTAGTATAAATCAAAGCTTTCCAAATGTTTCCAGCACCAAAATGGATTGGCAGCATGAGGTGATAGGTGCTTTGGCAAAGATAAAACTGACAGTGTGAAATGAAATATGTGTAGGTTATTAAAGCAGTGAGCTTTGCTGGCAGCTGGGGTTTGTTGAAATTCTAATCAAGTTTCAAAGAAGAATTCATATTTGGAATTAGAAAGGAATGCCTCATCTATTGGCAGACACTTTAAGGCTCATTTTATTAGTCCTGAAAATGAATGGGTGCAATATTTTTCTTTAACTGATGTTATGCAAATTGCACAGATATTTCAGTTTACCTGTGCTTCTCCAGACTTCATACTTCTCTATCCTTGCTGTTAAGGCAGCTGGAGTCAGTGAGCAAGTATCTGAATTTGATACTCAAATAGCAATTCAACTGTATCCATAACTCTTTATTTACACCTGGTCCATTCTCCACTGAGTTATCAGTATAGGAGTAAACCCTCTTAGCATGCTGTTGGCAACTTCCTGATTCAAAAAGTAAATGCTAAAAATCTACTAGAAGTGAATCTACTTTTCCTCCTGCAAATACTCTGTTGCTAAGGTGGGAAAGGTGCCACTCCAAACACTTCCAAAACAGATGAAAAATAACAAAACCCCTGCTTTTTGCTTAAGAGATACGAATAATATTCTGATATTACCTACAGCGCTGAATCACCAGCAAACTTTACCTTTTGGTCGTCCATAAAGGAAAACCTCCAAAAGATGAAACAAAGACCTGAAAAAGACCTAGTTTTTGCTAAATAAGTGGCAAGGAGTCAGAGGCAATATTCCACGAGCATCATTATGCCCTAGTGCATCATCTACACTGTAGCAACATTTCATAAACTATTTCAAAAACAGGCTTGGCAGCTGCTTGGCCTGGAGGGTGTATCATGGGATCAGTACACCAAACAAAAGCTAAACAAATACCTCAGATGCTACTAAAAATTTCTGCTGGAAAATAAAAAAATTTTTTTTTCAGTTTTGTTAAGAGATTGACAGATCCCTCCAAAGGATTGCAGATAAGCAGCTAAACTTTAAATTACAACATTTAAGGTGGATTTTTTTAGCTGTTTGTGGGCTTCTTTTTTCTAGTTACCATAACTTTTTATTATTTTACTAGAAGTAAGTGAAAACCCAAACCAACAATTTACACTGTTCCTATGTTCAAAACCATGTGAACATCAGGGAGTGGGAAGAGTTAACCTGTGTATATTAAGATAAACAGGCTGGAAAACAGTACTGAGGAATAGATACTCAGTGCAAAAATTAACACAACTCTGCATTTCTCACTTTGGTCCCTTTCCTACCCTGTACTTCAGTCTCCATTCTGCTCAGGGGCTCCATCTCCTCTCTGGAAGAAGAGGACTGCAGCTGGAAGGGGATGAGGCTGCCCCTAGGCACAGGTACACGTACTCATGTGCAGACTGCAGCCCTGCCCTTGCACATCCACAGCCAAGGGGATAGTCCTGTAGGACTGCAGGAGCTTTGTCTTGGCTCTGTGTAAGCTAACTTGGGACTGGCCATCCTTCTCTGATGTGATAAGCTTGATTTTGTACACACACTCAGGTCAGCAGCTTTCTAATATCTGCACATTTGTGGCATCTGCCAGTTAACATGTGGGTCACTAAATGTGCCCTGTGTATTACGTGATTAATCTGTGCCTATGGAAACATTTTGGAATAAATATAACAAGCTTCAACATCTCAAACCATTTTAAGACTTGGGTTGCGCTGTCATTCAAACAAAGCCTCAAGTGGCACGTACTACTGGTAGCACTACTAGCTTGATTTCCACAGAAGTCAGGTAATTTCCCAGTTGTGTTGCTTTTGATGGACAATTTCCTTCTCATCTGAGTACAAGGATTGTACCTAACCTGTCCCTCCTCTGCGATGTGTCAGAAAATTAGTGACAAAAAGCACTATGAAAGACACGGCGTGTTACCGCCCATATATCACGTGATAGCCTGTCTTGGGAAGAATGGCACTGCAGATTGATTTTGAATGGCACATTTGGGAGTCACTGAGGATGTCCATGGAGCAGTAAACATCTACTGCCCGACATCTCGCTTGCCTGCCACTGACAACAGATTTTGTATCTATTAATGAACAACTTCTGAAACACACTTTTTGCAGCCTTTACCTAAGGGTATGTGAAGTAACTTGTGATGTAAGTTAAATCAAGTCTTCAAAATATGCAACCCCCCCAAACCTGTCTCCTTAATGTAAGGTCATTTCTGACATACCTTATTTATCTTTCATGAATACCTCAAGGCATAAGTAGGTACACTAAGGAATCAACTTTTACAATTAGGTAATTGAGTCTGCAAATTGCAGTTAATATCCTTGATTCCTGGCTATCAGCTGAAGGCATTATTCAGAGGAGATGCTTGATCCAGAGGGAACGCATGAGAAAGACTGAAAAATAGGTAAGTGTGCATGTGGCATTCAAATGAATACAAAAACTTCTTTCAGAAGTAAGACATTGCTTGGAAAATTATTACATATTTTGATTAATGGAGATGTAAAACAGAATTATTAAATAGAAAAATCAAAACTTTTGAAGTCTATCAGCTGTAAGGAAAAACAAACATTGAGAACATGGCTTTGGAGACAAGACAAAATAATATGCCACCTATGAAATGATACACAAAATGGGCAAGTAAGAAAGAGGCCCTTCACAGCAAGAGAAACACAGCAACTCTCAGATTCCAACAGGGTGGAGAGCCAAAAGACTATTTGTTACCTGCTGCCAAAGGGTATAAAATAAACCAGCACACCTAGAACCAACACTTGGGGCCTACTCCAAGCACACCTGTCTGGGTTCCTGCACAGGTGTGTCTTGGTGCTTGGGAGTATGTGGCAATGGCAGCCAGCGTGACTGAAAATTAGTTTTTTTTCCCATCCTAATTTTGCCTCAAGATATGCTGCACTGTTGCAACATTATTTTTTATATCTAGGAAAGCTATTTATTCCTTGAAGGACATGTGGGAAAACAGTACAGAGAGAAGAAACAAGTGTTGTGAGGCGAATGAGAGGGACTGGAAAAAAGGGGGAAATATGTCCTGTGCAAACAGGGATGGGAAAACATAGCAGGAAGCAGAGAAAAATACTAGCTGAACTAAGACAGGTCTCATCAGCAAAATGCAAAGAACAGAGGCACATGACTTCAGAAGATACTTGCTAAAAGACAGAAACAATGAAGCAGTAATAATGATATTATAGAGTCCTTATACCTCTCTGAGGCCTGAGAACAAATACCACCTCTAATATAGTACAAGCAACATCCATCTCAGTAGCCTGACCTTCAGCAACAATTCTGCCCTGGTGCCTGTGAACTAGGAGAAAATCCCCTTTTGAAGACCTCAAAGTCTGAACAGCCAAAGTAAGCAAGGAAAGGAATATAAGATGTTGAGGGTTTCTGAAAATTGCATTTTTAAAGCAGCAGGAAAGAACTACTTATTAAGAATTTATTATATGCATCTTAAAACCCATTCTCAATGGAATCAAGAATTAATATGCCATTGTATCCAAAGCCTAATTTTAAATCTAATTAATCTTTTCTTCCATGGAAATTATATAGAGCCGTTACAATTATGTAGGGCTGAAAATAACATTATTTAGGTTGTGAAAAGGCAGAAACACTTGATTGCCTTTCCCCCCTCTTTTTTGGAAATTGTTTTCTTTCATTATTTCTACAGATTAAAAAAAAAAAATCAGCAGCTGATTTCCTCTGAAAGTCTATTCCTTATGTAGTTTCTTTCACAGTTGGACTGAAGTGCACCACAGGATACATAAAACAGAAAAAGAATGGGTCCAAGATGCATCTACCTTAAACAGCCATGTCCTTTCCCATTTTATCTTTGAACACAAAAAGTCAATTAGTTCTTAACTTAGTTTTTTTCCATAAAACTACAAAAATCCTTTAAGTTTTGTTGATTTTCTGTCTGTTTAAAATCGCTCCTGCAACTTCATTCATCATTTGCAAGAAACTGCTGTCCTATAGCAGCTGCTTTCAACACTTCCTCAGTAGAGTAGATTTATCTTTTGAAGTTGTCACTGCAGTAAGTTGCATCAGACTTACTACGCACATGGAACAAAACTAATACAAACTATTTGGCAATGCTTCTCCATGACCTGCACTAGTGATGAACATACTAACTCATCTATTTAGAAAAGCAGACCTAATCACGGCATCCAAAAGAGAGAGATTCAGATTGTCTTCCTCTGAATGTCTGCAGGTTTCTCCTCAATTTACAAATGAGTGCAGCAATTTCAATTTAACGTGGTCCTGTAGGTAATTTTACCTCACACAAAATGACACACTAATGCAACACAACCAACAGCACTGGCCCAAACAAGAGAGAGCTTTACCCTTCAGTTAAAATGGATTTAGGTGAAGGTTTGAATTCATTTTACAATTAAATCAAATGTATTTTATACACTTGGCAACCTTTCCTCCAAACTTTCCTTCAATTCGTCAACTTTTCTGACCAATTTACCCACAAGAAATTCCTTGAGGCTTCACACAAATTGCCTTTCTACTTTCTTTTTGTTGGTTTTCACTAAACTTTACTGGAGGGCAAAACAATTTAAAAACAATTTTAAAAAGTGGAAGCTCATTCTGTGGCAAAGGCTAAATTATGTCTTCCAAGAATCACATTTGGCAGGAGCCTTAATACAGCAGACTGCCTTGGTTTCCAGAGGTTACGTCTGAATTAAGAGAGAGCCAACAACACCAGCCCATAAACAGTAACACAACATGTGAAGGAGAGCTGGAGCAGAGAGCTAAAGATCATGAAAAGTTCAGGACTTTCTGAGATTGAATTTAGGATGTAAAAGCTGCTTACTGCTCAAGCAAGTACCATTAAGAACACACCTCTAATTCAGTACATTCCCTGGCTCACTCATGCCTGGAAGAAGCCAGAAGTCTTCTAATTGACCTCCCTCCCCACCCTCTAGCCTTTTGACATGCTTGGAAGAACAAGACATAGTGACACTAATGCAAAGGGATGTAGCACTTCATACTCAAGGAGTAAAATGTGGATTTGAGTGACACAAAGATGGGACCAGAAAGTCTCCCCTTTACAAGTAGACAGGCAGAAGAAAGGAGGTAACAGCATACATCTTGAGGGTATTCACGCTCCTGCTACTCTGCACAGATGTTGCTGGCACATGGAAACACCTCCATTCTTCAGATGAACTCAGGACCATTGACATGCACACTTTGAAATTCCAACCACACAGAAAAATCCCACATTTGGATACATATGCTTTTCAGTCCAGGACTGATCCCAAGAACAGCACGTATGTGGTTATTGGTTGGTTTTGTTTTGTTTGTTTGTTTGTTTTTGTTTTGTTTTGTTTTTTTAATATACAACTTCCTCTTGGCTGGATCCCTGAAGTTGTAAATTACACATTCTATGTTTAATGTGTGCCATAATCTTGTTATCTCGTTTGCCATTTTTTTTCCATAAAATGTTAAGTTTTATGGTGCCAACAACATCGCTAAATTCTCTCCATTTAAATAAAGCCCTTTAACTGCAATTTATTCTCACGTATATCCTGAGCAGAAACCGAAAACTATTTCTATTTGAAGGATCAGAAAGAATATTCTAAATTTCTGCAATGCAATGATTCAATTTTTTTTCCTCCACTAGCTTTTCTGCTTCCCAAACTGGACACATTCCATCCTTTATGTCAAATGTGTCAAAATAAAAACTGCCTCCAGATGCCAAAACAGCTCCCAGAAGGAAAAAAGAGAGAAATAAAGGAGGAGGGGGGGAAAAAAAAAAAAAAAAAAAAGAAA